>MU869700.1:28535-39290 GCA_036418205.1 Ostertagia ostertagi | reverse complement strand
TTAAGATTTTTGAAATGCTCATCAAAAGGTAGTCAGCTGGAGCTACTTTAAGCTTTATCCTACAGAAAGAGCTATGTGGCGAGTCCTATCTCAATTAGCAAAGTGAAGAACCTTCCATGGGGGACATTCGAGGTGGCTCCTTGTTTTGGAGTGGATACGACGGAAACGCCGTATGCGCACCTTTTTTCTTCTTCCTGGCGCAATTCTAGTTCTCTACTCTTGGTGGACGTTTTCGAGGTGATGTAATGATTGCGAAATCGAAGAATTGTCATCTTAATTCTACGTACCGTTCTCGTGCTTGAGTAATCAATTCAAGGAGGTGAATTTCGCGGTTATTAGCCGTTTCTGCTGCTTGTTGTATTGATCGTCGCATCAGAGTCGCAATAACAAGAAGGACATCTCCGGCCGAAGTTGTTTCCCGGGATCACTTCAGCTTATACCACCACGATTTCCTATGGCTTTTAGGTGCACGGTTAGAAGAATTTTGGTACTTTCATCGTAGAGGGCCATTTTCGAATAAGCAGTGCAGCATTTAGCTGGATTCCTGTCCATTTTTGGATGCATTCTGTTTTTTTCTTAACGCCGAGCATATGATATTTTCGAACTTGCGAGTGGTTTGGTGAAACTCGTAGTTGAATAAGTGTTGATTAATAACTTCAAAACATCACTCTAACTTGTTTTGAGAGTAATTTGCAAGTTGATATAAGTGGCAGGAACCAAGCATCGAGGAAGTAGGCATCGCTCTTTTTTCCTGTGCTGTATCGCAAACTCAATTTCACCAACTCATATTTCTGTATAAGATTTTTCCTCGTGCTAGTAGTTTTGAAAGATTTCCAAACTTGTCAGCAAAGAGTAGCTTGGCAGTAAGCGTGGTGTCAGAGTCCGCGATCCTTTGCGCGATTTTCGCGGATTTTGCGCGATTTGCGCGATTTGCGCGATTTTCGCGATTTTGCGCGACGGGTCACGGAAATTACAAGTGCCCCATCCATACTGCAAGGTGTTCTCCAATCCCGCCGTCACTTCTGCTTGATGGTTATGGTTTAATGGAGACTGCTCATGATTCCACTTGTTTCATATCCAGTGTTTCAATTGTTCAAATGGGGCACTTGCAATTTTTGTGATTGGTTTGTTTGATTCCTGAAAAAAAAATAGGAACGATTCAAGAGCATTTCAATGAACTAATAGACATTGAACATGAAACAAGTAGAACCACAAACATTCGTCTTCCAATCTTTACTGCCAAGCAGAATTCGCAGCAGGATTAAACAACACCTCGCAGTATTCATCGGGCACTTCCAACTCCTGTGATCCATCGCAGGTTTCGCGAAAATCGCGCAAAGGATCGCGGACTCTGACACCAGCCTAAAGTGAAGCCTAAAGTGTTCGCTGAAATTTAATAACCGGATGTGGTTCGCTAGATTGATGCGACTTTTTCGCAATTCGCGGGCGAAGCATTTTTCGTTGTAGGAACTGCAGGTCCAGTAATGATCCGCGGTCCTGAGGCCGAGACGATAGTCGTCGGCGACAGCAAAACGACGCAAAGTGTCGCACACATTGGGCGTATCAGATCTGCGACACTCGGTCTTTGCTGTCGTCCGACCGCCTGCTGACTCTGACACCAGCAGCAGTCGTGCTGTCGTACCGATCGACTATTGCGCCGGCCTGAGCCCTGCAAGCGAAAAATGCTTCGCGCTGCGAAACGCGGAAAATTCGTTTGTGTCCTAGTGAACCACACCCATTATAACCAATGTGGGCATTGCGTGAAATGATTAGGCGTTCGTGCAGGTGTGCTAAAGGGTGTGGTTCGCTAGGACAGAAAGCGACTTCTTCGTTTTTCGCAGCACCAAAGTTTTTTCCGCTGCGGGAGCCCTAGGCTCACCGCCGAACGTGAGTGGGCCGGGGGTATCTGCAGCGAAAAGCCGAAAAACCGCTTTATGTCGTAGTTTATCGCGCCCTGCTAATTAGAGCTCTTCATGATAAATCTTGCAGGTTAAATGTACGCAAATCGGGTACCAAAAGTGGAAGTGATCACGTCACAAAACGCTCCTCAAGTCATCGTCGCACCGCTGCAACAACAGCAACAGCAGGTTGGTTAATTCTTGTTTGAGGCCTTGCTCTCGAACTTTGTCGTACTTCTAGCATCTAACCATAAGATTGCTCCAGAGCCAACGACGGCGTTTAGGCGGCGCTTTACCTGCGTATTGAATCCTTCTTTTGTACCCAGGGATAGGAACTGAACCGTTTTCAAAAGTAACTGTCTTATCTGAAAACCGCGATGGCCCAAAAAAGTGCAATGGTAGTCTTAAATTCTCTCGTCACAGCATTTTTTCTGCCGGACGCTTTTAAAGGGATGGCCCTCAATTTTCGAGATTCACAAACCGCTGGTATAATAGATAAACATTCTGTAATCGGATCACTGAAAATGGTGTTTCCTGGAATGATTGAATGGATTGGGTGTGTGAAGTTGATTATATAATGTTAAAATATTCTTTTCAGCCGGTTGCGCAGCTCCCTAATTTCAAAGATGATGAAAAAATGCCATTATTTTTGATCAAGCTATGGAGTATTGTCGAGGATCCGCAATACCAACAAATCGTTCGATGGGATGAGGTAACCGATGTTTCTCTTCTTCGAAAAACCT
The DNA here is from genome assembly GCA_036418205.1 of Ostertagia ostertagi. Taxonomy (NCBI): domain Eukaryota; kingdom Metazoa; phylum Nematoda; class Chromadorea; order Rhabditida; family Trichostrongylidae; genus Ostertagia; species Ostertagia ostertagi. The sequence goes on along the minus strand of MU869700.1, from coordinate 36,649 downwards.
GTACTCAAACTTTCCAACTGGATAGTGTCCGCGATAGGTACAGTGATTGCGTTCCGTTTTACTATTGATCGAACTCGGCATGAAAAGCAACTTTGCAGCAGAACATGACGAAGCACGCTGGTGAAGTACTTTACAAGCGGAGGCAAAAGTAGAGGCTTCGCTGATGGTGCGCATCAACATGGCTATAGGATAAGGGGATAGGTAGAATTCTCTCGAAAAAAATGTTCATAAAACACCCATCTTTAGCAGCAAAAAAGCAAGCCTTCCTCCCTTGTCCTCATCCGTATCAAATATGAGGCATATTTTGATGACTACAACCTGCCCACCCGAGAAAGATATTTTATGGGTCATGGAGCTGGCCCTAATGTAGTGGCAACCTCGTTCCATTTAGGCCGATGTCAGACTTTGCGAATCGCGCGATTCGCTAGCGTCTGCGGTCGCGTCGCGGCCAGTGAATCACTCAATTGGCTGGTACCGCAACGCGACCGCGGACGCTAGCGAATCGCGCGAATCGCTAGTAGCGAATCGCGCGATTCGCAAAGTCTGACATCGGCCTAACTAGACGTGGTCTACGGAACGTGCTCTCTGCCTAAAATTTCAATAGCGCGGACTAATTAAAGAACGAACCGACAACTGAAGAAGACGGTTCCCTCAAATGTAAATCAGGAGAGCGTAGCACAGTACTGTCTAGGGATTGGTGCCAAAACAATGATTTGACGTTCTTATTCTTATCATGGGGAGGTGAGTCAATCGTGGAGTAAGCGCAATTTTGGGGTACCTATCCCCGCCGGTTGCTGCATAAATACCCTGTGGGTTCACGCCGGCTGTTGTCGAGTATCGGCCGAGTTATATGGTATGAGGAAAGCAAAAAAATGGCAGTGATCTCTGTGCGTAAAATCATCCATGTTTCCCTCTACGGTCATCTCATAAATTTGTTCGTTGGATTGCTATGAAAGTTTCATGTTCTTGGAGTTGCCCGTGGATTTCAAAGAGGTGATCAGTGAGTTTACCAAAGATATTTGATTAAAACATTTAATTCATGTGGGGAAAGAATTTTTGTTGCACACCCTTGTATAAACATATCTGTATTGATTTGAAAGGAAGTGTTCGGCAAAATGAATGTGGAGCATAACAGTAATCCATTACCCAAATAGTGAAGTGATATTGTAAATAAACGCAGAAAATACATTGTACTGAATTCCGCAAATTAAGGCAAGAACTCTCTAGAACGCCTATGCGCCTAACTGATTGGTTATTATTTTCAGTCAGGCTACAGTTTTCATATAATTGATCCATATTCGTTTTGCCGCAATGTTCTACCACACTTCTTCAAACACAACAATCTGAACAGTCTCATACGACAATTGAATATGTGTAAGTTTCTTCGGATTTTTGACTAATTTTCAAATGTTTTACTTGTTCTTGTGATTCATTATAAGTAGTTTAGTGTCTCAAAGGCATTTTTCTAGCACGTTTTGAAATAGCTAACACAATGTTCCTATTTCGAAACATAACCCGCGTGATCGTGCTCTTAGCAAACGAATCTGATCAGGAACTCATTCAGGATCATCTTCATTCGCGATCCACGAATCTCTTTCAATATAAAGAGGCAGGTGTGGTTCGCCGCGACCGTGTAATAGGAAGTTTTGGATTTCTTCATTTTTTTTCATTTTACAGTTCTTTATCTATACAATCAAGATCGTATCGACTCGTCCTCTTCCTTAGTCAAACTTTGTTTAAGGAGGCTGCTTCGTCACACTGGACTGGGAGTTTCTAAGCTGTCGCTGATACTGGTAATAGGAAATCCAAGTTATTGATTTTTATGAGGAGGCATTGTTCATGCATGAGTCGAAATATTCATTTATGTGTCAGCAGTGATGACACTCATTCATCGTCGTGCAGTCGTGTTAACGCTTACAGATGTCCTGCGTTTTCTCAGCACGCGACCTTAGATTGCCAAAACATGAATATTTAATTTCTGAGAGATGTGGGCGACTCGACTCATGGTAAATGTATGGCTTTCCTTGCTGCTCAATTAGGGAAAATATAATGATATCGAATAGAAGAGTATTTTGAATAAATCGCCACATTACCATAGCGGACTTCCCATATAGGTTTGTATACATACAATTCTGCAACTTAATGTTATCTTCTAGGCGAGTGTTTACAGCAAGAGAAAGGGTTTCGTTTCATGCATCAACCGTTGACCGTCTTCACCTGGTCCAGGTTGATGCAATTCATTCCATTTCCTACACCATTAATTTCTTAACACTGGAAAATCCTATACAGAGTTGTTCTCGTGCTAGCCAGACCTGGGGAAATCAGGTCTCCCAGCATTCAACTCTTTTGTTCCTCTTGTTCCGCAAATATTGCACATGTTCCAGCAATCGTCACGTACGACTGAAAACTCCACAAATGGTGGGCAAGCACAGGCTACAATACAGTTGGTCATGGAAGAAATGCGTCAGCTGCGAGAAAAGCAGCGTACTACAGATAACAAGATGCATGAACTTGTGAAGTATGGCAATCGTGTTTTTTCTGCTGTTTCTAATCTGAACTATTATTCTTTAGGGAAAACGAACAGTTATGGGAGCAGGTGACTTTATTACGTGCACAACACAATCGTCAGCAGCAGGTGGTGACAAAGGTGCAGTTAATTTATCCGTAACATTGTCAGTCTAGATAAAAAAAATTGCAGCAATATGGCAATGATTTTATCTTATGGTTTCTTCTCAAAATTGTGTATAAGTTGTTAGGAATGCTGGCCATAAATCCCACTAATTGGCTGGGTCCAAACAAAATTGTCATCGTTTTTACTGTTTTTGCCAATTATCCTAAAACGGAATTTCGCAAAATGAATTTAGCCATTCTGATTACTGTTCCTTTGAACAGCCCTTGCAGTCTTTTTTTGACTTGCAGGAAATTTCAGCAAGCGAACAACCCCATTCACAATACTTGTATTTTTTATTCTTTTCTCTTAAAAATCAAAAAGGTCAGCTTGAGGGTTACATGACGGAGAAAGTGCATAGAATACACGAATGCTCGATATTTGTCAGGCATAGCAAGTTGTCATTTTCTGTTGCTTGCAGTTTTTACATCAAAGGCCTGAAAATTTGGTAAATTATCGTCCCTGAAAAATTGTGGCAATCGGCTTGCAGACAGGCGAATGCCTCTCTTTCGTTTCGTAAATTTGGTCAAGAAAAAAGTGCTTTAGTCTAATTTTTCTAATTGTTGTCTTCTTGTTCATGGGTATTTTTTCGATTTCTAGTATTCGATATTCGACCCGCCCTTTTTTTAACTCGTGGCGTGTGAGCATCCTGACAATTTCGTGACTATTGTTGCTTAGGTTCCAGTGGTCAAGCTGCTTTGTTTTAGCTGGTGCAGTTCCTTGTTGCAATGATGCAGCCGAATTCAACGGTGGCGAAGCGTGTCATGAAGAGAGGAGTGTTGGCAATTGACGAGCCACCCCAAAAGCGTATGAGAATGAACCAAAACCTAAATTCGAACAACACGTCTAATCTGACCGACGTAAGTTTTTTGAAAGTAGATCTTGTTTTGTTTTGATTGTGATGATTTTCAAATAATGTTTGCAATTGTATATTTTCGCCGAATTCTTAACAAGAAATTTAATAACTGAAGTCGGTGCTGTAGTCACGCCTTTGTTACTTTTTTATTTTCGTTCATAATTTTGTCGCAGATTCTTGATCGGCTTCAAAGAGAAATGCTGGATATTGGTGGTATTCGTGGTGTTGCTGCTGCTGCCAGTCGCGCTGATGGCCCAATAATTGCTGATGTGACGGACGAATGGGTCCCAGGTTCTTCTTCTGGTAGCCCTCAGGGACAGGCACAAAGAAATAAGCAACCGTTTGGCAGCAACGCGTGAGTTGACTTGAACTCTTCTTCATAGACGAACTAACCACATTGTTTAAGATACAATATGTCTTCGAATATGCAAATGGCTCCATCAACATCTACCAACAATTCTTCCACATCTGTCGGTTTGAACACTCCCAGAAGGGCCCAAAATGGCGAAACTCCGGCCGCTATTTCTGGAGCGGCACAGGTTGGTGATTTCAGTGTAGCTTCCGCAGAAATAATTTCGCAGATCAAAAACAAAAGGCTAGACTTTGAAACTGTTGTGTTACGGAATTTAATTTTGAGATACTGCAAACGTGTTTCATGTTTCATTTTTTTCAATAGTTTCAAGATTTTCTTTTAATGATATCTGATACGGTCATTTTTGAGACAAACGCTTCAACGTTGTCGCCCTCGATTACTATGTCACCCTCACTTGAAAGGCAATTCTCGCAGGTTGGTTTTTGAGCACCTGGCACCATGTGAAAATTTTCTTGTGGTCTCCCTCTGATCGCGTTGCAGTGTCAGTTTCTCCGATCGGAGTAGTTCCCTCAGAAATGACTGACTCCACAAAACAACACAATCAAAAAATTGGAATCAACTTTTCTTACTTTTTACTTTGCTCATACCGCTAACACATCAAAGTTTCCCTAACCCTCCTACCATTATTACTACCTGCGTAGGGATACTAACCATAAGTAAAAATCTTACTGTCACTATTACGGCTTACTGCTCAAATACTTATATCTACAAAACGCTAAGTTTGAAGATGAACCTGGTCAACTGTATAAAGAATGCGTACTAAGATGTGTGAAAAGTTCCTAAGGATGTCGTGTACTTAAAAAAACATAGATGAGAAAAAGAAAGGAAAAGAAAAAGATAAAGAAAAACAGCTACAAAGATGTGATCCGTAATCGGGTCGCACTAACACAACACAATGTGATCTGATGTCGGATCTCTACAATATATCACTTTTGGCATAATTGAAAATGAGCTCATTTTCATATCTCCTGGTAGGAGAGGGATCATTTCTTGTGGGATTAGCAAACCAGTTTTTTTTTTCAAGAAGTTGTAACGTTTATCGTCTGTTGAGGGGCATTTGGAAGTCTACCAGTAGATAATAATATAAACTGAACACAGAATAATATCCGGAATACTTTTCCTTCCAAAGTTTCAGTAGTTACAAAAATGCATTCGAAAAATTCGATTTTTTGACTATAATCGCCACCTCCGATAGCCTGACACTGTTGTGAGAAATAGTTCGTGAAGAAAACTCACAGATCACCAGGTATGTTCAGTAACGTTGAACGCACGGAGGGGGATCACTTTATCAACAGTTACTTCATCTTTCTTTTTTATCATTCTTTTATTCGTGCCTTTTGCATTGTTTGATTTTTGGACGCTAACCACACTGCGTGTGTTACTCTGCATGGTTTCTTAACGGTTTCGTTTTACCGTGTTTCCGCATTCACTAATTGTTGATTCTTCTGATGTTTCTATACATAGTATCATAGTATATGTTTCTATACATAGAAAGGCATACACACGAGGGTTGGTGTGATGAAAATTAATAAGGCGGATGTCAGACTCGGCGATTGTGCAACTGCGACAGAACTGCTATTATACGACATTCATCTGAGTGATCGATGCCTGTAGAGGTGTGACTCAACTGCTATGAAGCGAACCGCTTTCTTGAGAGTTCTTTTGTTAGCACCCTCAAAGTTTAGCAGTCAAGTAAACACTTCTGGTCGCTTAGTCATTTGTCGGTTAAACACTACAGAGGTAGTGAGAAGGTGGACTGGAGGGGATCGACTTCTTCTGAGGACAAATGCGCGCTCTTTTGACCAAGTCTAGGAAAAAATCAATTATTACTTCTATTACAAATTGTATGGTTAGGTGGAACATTTGATGAAATTAATAAAATACTAGGCTTTTTGCAGGTGTCTCTTTCTTTAGGCTGGGGTAATTGCATAATTATGATAATTATGTAGGGCATAATTGCAGTCGTACCATTGGGCGCATTCATAGTCGGTCGTCCGATCGTAACGATCGCACAGCATTAGATGCGTATCGATCGTCAGACGTGTTCAAGGATTGGACGATCGATACGTATCTAACGCTGTGCGATCATTACGACCGGACGACCCACTATGAATGCGCCCTTACTTCTGGCATTATGACGTTTCAGGATGCGGGAAATAAAGAACTGTGTGCTATGGAATGGATATTAATGTTGCGCACGTACATTCAATATCTCTTACGAATGCATTGAGAAAGTAGCACAAGATTGCAGTGAACGTGCACGCGTCCCTCCACTGTCTCAGTTGCTTTGAAGTTATGGAGTATAAAAAGTTTTTCTTCAGGATTTCCAAGACTATTTGAATGGAATTGATCTGGATATTGACAAATGCAGGGATTTGCTGGGAAATCACTGGGATTTCAATCTGTTTGATGTAAGTTGTTCTATAGAATCTTAGGAATTTTCCAAACATACTGGGTAGTGAGCGTGTTGTGTGTTACAGAACGTGGACGTGGACGAAGATCAGGAACAGGTGCAGTCTGACAATCAACAGCATGAAGTAAACGCCGTGAATTCTTCATACGGCGGCTACGGAATGCAGAATGGCAATGCACAACAACCTGGCCTGTTGACGTATCCTGGTCCACAGCTGGCGTTGGAGGGAGGCCCACTGACCACCGATACATACAGAAGAAACCCTCAGGTCGAATTGGTGGAAGAAGATTCACACGCTGAGGTCAATCCTCAATTAGAGTTCCCATGTACGCCTTTGGTAGGAGCAGACGATCTATTGTTCCCTAGTACTCCTGAACTGCTTACACCATGCACGAGTCCACGTCCGTAAATCTCTTCCATATTTCTAGGTGTTTCAATTTGAGCGAAAAAATTCACTGTTCGAATCAGCTTTAAGTAAAGTCAATCAACATTTCGCAAAGAAAACTTAGTTCTTTCCTGCTCATTGGTGGGATATTGTAATACTTGTGATGCTATTATTTCGTTTAAAATGTCAAGTGTGACTAAAAATGATGTTAAGCCATGCCTTTGAACTCCCTGTGGGATTTCAAAATCTGAAGGAGGAGTTCGTAGTTTGTTGTTTTGTTTTTTTTTCTGTTACCGATCGCTAGTTGTTGTCTTATACGTGTACACTTTGAGTAGTTAATCTTAGTTCGCGCTTGCTGGTAAAGAATAGTATTTAATTTTTCAAATGAGACCTCTAAAGCTTCAATAGTGCCCCGTTGTCTAATAAATACTCATCATTTAAAGCGGTCATTCATAGTTCCATGGTTTTTTCATTGTCGTTTGGGCACGTCGAGAGGTCCCACGTAAGTGGTTCACCAGGGCCCATCAAGTTTGTTTAATGGCGTTACGTGTCGTATTGATACTTGGATTGATGGTGATGTAAATAGTTTTTACTGTTTTAGTTGTTCAATGTTTTTGTCTTTTGCAGTTCTCAGCGAAGTAGTAGGGACTACTCAGTGACCTTGATCGTATCTCGGCATTTTTGATCTTGCTTTTAGCATTATTGCTCTGGAAGCCCTCGTGAGATCTCTTCGATTATGGTCACAGTCCCTTTCGACTTTGTTTTGGGAACTTAAATTTTGCATGTTTTTATAAATGAACATTATAGCTGTTTCTAAATTGCAGTGCAGCTTTTCCCAGTTTGTAGCGTGAAATGTGAATATTAGGAACTTATTCAGGAGGTGAGATCATAGTTTTCGATTACCTTTACGTAACAATGGCAAATATGTACGTCCATCATTAAGCAGCGATCACCACAGTTGGTGGTTTCAGTGTTCAAGGTGCGTAAGGGATCCGCGTTTTCTCCACAATTTCTGCCCTTCCTAGGCTTACAGTTAGTCATTGAGGATGCCCATCTTACGATAACACCTCCTGAAACAACTATCTCCAATCTCGTCGTTTCCAAGTCGATGGTGTCGTGACGGGTTACTGCTGAGAAAGTGGATAGTGGAGACTGATGAGTTTCAATAATGACGTTTCAAAGGTATGAAGAGAACAAATTGAGTATCACAATCATAATTGAGAATGTTTGGGGAAGGCCGTCGTAAGCAGTTTCAAACAGATTTCGTTTTAAAAGTTCTGAAAATGAACCAGCAGTTTTGACCTGTTTTGTTTGTTAATTGCTATTTCAACGCCGCAATTCGCGTTGCCAATACACAAGAAGATTGGTTTGTAAACAAAATTTTCGCCCCAAGTGGCACTCGAACCCGTACCTCTCGCT
>MU869700.1:0-28435 GCA_036418205.1 Ostertagia ostertagi | reverse complement strand
TGGGAACGTCGCTTCAACTGGACCGGAGGAAGAGACCCGATGAGGGCAGGAGGTGGGTCATTTTCCCATTCTAGCGCTATAGCTCATTTGGACGAGGGACTTTTCAGACTCGCCCATCAGGAGAGATATCGACCTTGATGGGCCGGAGGAAAGAGAAAGTACGATTCGTCCACTTGGGAACGTCGCTTTCAACTGGACCGGAGGAAGAGACCCGATGAGGGCAGGAGGTGGGTCATTTTCCCATTCTAGCGCTATAGCTCATTTGGACGAGGGACTTTTCAGACTCGCCCATCAGGAGAGATATCGACCTTGATGGGCCGGAGGAAAGAGAAAGTACGATTCGTCCACTTGGCAACTGGACCGGAGGAAAGAGACCCGATGAGGGCAGGAGGTAGGTCATTTTCCCATGCTAGCGCTGTAGTTCATTTGGACGAGGGACTTTTCAGACTCGCCCATCAGGAGAGATATCGACCTTGATTGGGCCATATGAAAGAAGTAGTATGATATCTCATCTTTTTTCTAACGAATTTCCTTTTCATTTGGACCGGGCAAGAAGAGAACCCAATAAGGGTGTGATGAGCAGGGTACGGTCATTTTGTCTTCCAAGCGCTACAAATCATGTGGGAGGAGGTTTTCTTCAGACTCGCTGTCCAAGAAGGATACCGACCTTGATTGAGCCGAAAATTTTTCTGGATATTTGTCCTTAAAGGACGAATTCACGATGAAAAAGCAACCCATTTCAAATTAACCTAGGGATGGTGAGTGGTACACGAAAGAAGGAAGAACCATGAGAAACGGCCCAGAACCCGAGAAATGGGACCCCTTCCTTGCCCGTTGATTTGAGCATTGATGCGACTCTCATCGCTGTGCCCTCTTCAACACTACGCTCTCTCAGCTATCTAATCACTCGCCACGTATTGAACTACGGCGAGTGATCAGATGATCGGTGGGCGGAGATCGCCGGACCCGCCAGCTTTGAGGCATGATAGGTCGCCGAGGTCAAATTTTTCCATGCGAATTGCGCGTCAGTTCGCACCCTCAGGAGGTCCGTGGGTCCCTCAACTAGGTCAGTTTCCCTTTCTTCGACCTTCATTCTAATCGTGAATTCCTCCTTTAAGCAGTGAAGTAGCTACCGATTATACAGGACAAGTGTGGGAATGGAATGATTTCGTGAACCGATAGCATTGATTCTGATCAAAGTTTTGTTTGATCGTATGTATAGAGGGACCAGTCGTATCTATATATAGATCGTATCATAATAGAGGGACCAGTCGCATCGCCCGGCTACGCCGGGCTCGCAGTCGGAATGCCCGGCTGACGCGGGGCATTCCTCCCATCCGCACACGTCGTATAGCACCCATCGATTTTAGATCACCCCTCCCCCCCCCCCCCCTCTCCGATTTTGCGTTCAATCCTCTTTACCGCGTACTCAAACTGCATTTATACCGTGCCATCTTCGTCAGTTCTTGGAGCGATGGACTCCTCTGTTATCTGAGTACGTAAGTCTCACAAAAGTGGCATGTAGCGTTCACCTCTCTCACTACGTTTTCTTGCCATCATTCCCCATCAGAAATCAATATCTATTTCTATAGATGTGGAATGATGGCAAGAAAACGTAGTGAGAGAGGTGAACACTACATGCCACTTTTGTGAGACTTACGTACTCAGATAATAGAGGAGTCCATCGCTCCAAGAACTGACGAAGATGGCACGGTATAAATGCAGTTTGAGTACGCGGTAAAGAGATTGAACACAAAATCGGAGACCGTGGGGGGGGGGGTTGATGTAAAATGGATGGGTGCTATACGTCGTGTGCGGATGCTCGAAGTATGAGCAGAGCCCACCGTAGCCGGGCGATGCGACCAATGCGTGTATATATTGTGAATATGATACACCATCTCATTGACACTACCATGAGTGACTAATGTCCGAGTTTGTGATCCTCATAGATACTATTTCAGACTCGCGTCGTGTATGGCGATGAACATGGAGTGATGGGCCAGTTGATATCAGTATACAAAGTTGATTGTGTGATCAAAGTGGCAGAGGACAATATGCGTTTGAGTTCACTTGAGGGGTCTCATCCGGAACGGGAAGGGGCATGGCGGCTCAGGGGCGTGACGCTTTTAAAACCATGAAAACCATACTATTCCAGTGTAACCGTTTGGGACTAAGCCTCAGAAGGGAGGGAGACCCCGGCGTCCGTGAGCAATCTTGGTTTTCCCTCGGCGAGACTTCCTCCCTTTTCCTAGGCTTAGTCCTGGCTGCTCACTAGGTGAATATTACTTCTCGTAGACGTTAATGTCATCTAGTACAAGAATACATACATTACACAAAACACCTGAAGAAATAAATAGGAAAAAAGCTGATAGCAGCTCGTAACTTTAAAGGACTCCTTGAGCCAAATTGGCATTAGAGCAGACGTGCACCGCAATGCCCCCTCTTACCGGATGAGACCCATGAGTACTGTGGTAAGTTCAGCAAGCGTAAACTTCGAATGTTCCGTCCAATAGCGGGCTTTTCGGATTGTATTCATCTGTGCAGTAAAGTGGTAAGTAGTAAAGTATCGAGTAGAAAAATGTGCCAACTCGTAGGATCGTCTTCTAGAATATTAGATCGCCTCTATTCATATCTTTCTGACAATTGTTTTACTTCGAACCGTCAAAAGTGTATGATATGTAATAATATTTAAGTCTTAACACCAACCTATGTACAAGTGTATGCTTTGTTCTGTCTCTCCTATGCTTAGAGTACTCATATTATAATGCTTAATTTTGAAGACTTTCTTAGTAAAATTGCACGTAATAAATCATGTCTCTGAATAAGTTTGTTGCTGCTGCCTAAAAAAATCTAGCTCTTCTGGTCGTCTGTGGCGCTTTGAGGTATTTCATTTTATTCGGCTCTGACTCCTGATGTAAGGCTTTTTAGGACTGATTGAAAAGATTCAGAAGAACGTTACCGTACCTGCGCTGTCAAACACAATTGCAAATTAGAACTGTCCACCCAAAACGCTGATGATGAGAACAATGAAGACCGGAGAAACATGAACTGCGCTCATTCTTATTAGTGGTCAACGACAATGTCTACTGAACCTAGACTTATCTAGATGCGAAGAATCCAAAATAGAGCTGAGGCTTCTGATCGAACATTACTGGTGCACGTTCTACTGGACTCGTGGAAACAAAGGGGCCCCAACCAGGGTCGACGGACTACTTGAACTCGGTCCTTTGAACCGCCTCAATTTGATGCTCGCGCCTGCGCTCTCGGCGTGTCCCTTCCCTCTCTCAGGTTTAGTCCTGAAGCTTCCACTCGTTCTCTAATCATCTATGTTCTAGCCATTTACGGCAGAACATGGGGGAAAAATCAAGTAGTCCATAACCCCCCCCCCCCCCCCCAATAGCAAAGGATCACCTTCGAGCAACGCCCCCAGCACGGGACGTGTAGAAAAACCTATTCAGTGAATGGGACAGAGTATATCACAGATGTGACGTTGTCGCGACTCGAAAGTGCGCGACAATGGCACTTTTGAGTTTCACAAAGTAGCATCTGAGGGATATTTTGAGCGCATTCTATGATACGCAGCGTGTATTATGGCGCAATGGCAAGGTTGCTGAGAAGGGCCGCGCCTTACGACGTGCGCCTCACATGACCACGTGCGTGAAGAACAATAGCGCGCTCCAGCGTAGAATGCGCGACGCGGTCGCGCGCTTGCGGCGGAATCTTCCCCCGCCCCCTTCGCCCTGTACCGGCCCTCGGCTTTAGTCCCGAAGGCGTCGTATTTTGGAACTGTCACATGATGGCGAAATAGTAGCTGTTCCTGGGAACTGTCACATGATGGCGAAATAGTAGCTGTTTCCTGGGACTAAGCCTTCTAAGCCTTTGGAGATGTAGACCAACAGAGCGCCGCGCCGCGGGGTGGTTCTCTCCAACTACTTCGGAGAAGAAGGTGGACTTTGAGGGTAATGAAAATTGCTTGCACATCCCCCTAGTCCTAAAGGCTAGTTCTTGGGGACCAGCAGGGGAGAGGGAGAACCTTTTATTCGCCCACTTTGTATGGGATTTTGCCGCTACTGCATTGGAAGATAATAGCAGTTCTTCACGTAAGCTGTGAGCAAAAGCTTAACTATTGCGCTATCAATGGGAAAACTGTTCTCCACGATTCCAATCATTTTGCATGAAATGTTATGTTCAGTGTTCGCTTCCTACTTTTGCTGGATAGGAGAATTTTGATCTGATGTCCACTACCAAATATTCACTGCTGACATCTCGAAGATTATACGTGAAAACTGTAGACCAGATATAAGTCATCTAGTCTTATTATTTCCTCTCATCACAAGTTCTACCCGTAGTATTCAATCGAAAACAGGGTGCCAACGATAGCGGAACTAGCCGTGAGAGTACTGTAATCGCCTGCTGTACGCAATGGCCGATGTCAGAGTCTGCGATTGGAGCGATCGGTCAAATGCCAATCGCGCGACCATCGCGCGATTCGCGCGACGATCGCGCGATTGACATGAGTCCCATCATGACCAATCGCTCCAATCGCGCGATGGGCGCGATCACTCCCGTTGTGGCTGGCGCGCCCCTCTCGATCGATACGTTGACTGAGCTATCGATCGAGAGGGGCGCGCCAGCCACAACGGGAGTGATCGCGCCCATCGCGCGATTGGAGCGATTGGTCATGATGGGACTCATGTCAATCGCGCGATCGTCGCGCGAATCGCGCGATGGTCGCGCGATTGGCATTTGACCGATCGCTCCAATCGCAGACTCTGACATCGGCCATCGGCCAATGCACTCGGGACGCGCCAGGGTGGACACACCTACGCAACAATCTGTTCGTGACGGCGTACTTCTGGGAAAGTGGATAGTGAGAGAACAAAATTGCAGGCATCACATCATAATTGAAGGAATGTGGGAAGGCGTCGTAAGCATTTCAACGATTTAAGTTTGAAACTTCTGACTCAAAAGACTGTTTTGTTTATTGATTGTTTTAACGTCACAGTTCGCTTTGCAAATTCACAAGAATCACCGCGTTATAAACTGAACTTACGCTTCCAGGCGGGATTCGAACCCGCCACCTACTCGCTTTATGGCATTGCTCACAGTTTGCGCCATACCTGAAAGACGCGCGAACCGAACGAATCTGCGGATCTGCGAAAGGAATCGAATGCGCATCGATCGAAAAATGGGAGGGGTGCTGGTTCGCAAGTCTGAAGGAAGTGTCGCAATCGTGCATTCGAATTTTTTGGGAATCCTTATAAAGGAGAGCGTATTTCTACCAATCAGGCTCAATGGAGGTGGTCCTTAATTCCGCGCTTTCGATGCCTCGACGCAAACATTCCACACTAGCACTGAAGAGGCGGGGGGTTGGTTACATCGAATACGCGCTTGGGGACTGTTTCGCTTTCGCGTTCGATACGTGAATAATTCCTCTCGCGAATTCAAATATTCTCTTGATTCGAAAGCTGTGAACAATGTCTTACCGGTAAATGCACCACAAGTACGCAATAGTAACAATTAATCTCTGTGAAGCCCTGCCGTATGTTGGACAGAGCATTAAAAAAAAGCGTGCAGCGTCAGGTGCGCCAATACCAGATTTTATTGAGATCCATGAGGACCTCAGGTCAGCACGTCCGGCGATTGCGTCGCTGGACACCAGCGACGGAGCCGCCTGGCGACGGAGCCGCCGGCGACGCAATCGCCGGCGACGGAGCCGCCCGGCACAAGAGTGGCACAGCGGGCGATGACTCATCACGATCGATATCGGTTGGCAGAGGGGAGATTAATCATCCTCACCCATGGTTCAATTGTTGTGCTCGGTTTTTTCAAATGGTGTGATGATTATTCTTCCCCTGCCAACCGATATCTACCTTAACATTTTTAGGTGTTTGCTTTCTAGGAAACGCTCTATAATTGTTTGCTTGTTTGCTCTATAATTACTGAGGCATACCGTTGATCATGATTTCGTTTCCTTGCAGGCCTCTCATTGTTTGTTTTGTCGCCGTTATATACGAATTTGGCCGCGTCTATCGAGAAAAACACCATACCTCGGTTTACGAATACATGGATCTCCCCTCTGCCAACCGATATCGATCGTGATGAGTCATCGCCCGCTGTGCCACTCTTGTGCCGGGCGGCTCCGTCGCCGGCGATTGCGTCGCCGGCGGCTCCGTCGCCGGCGGCTCCGTCGCTGGCGGCTCCGTCGCTGGTGTCCAGCGACGCAATCGCCGAGTCTGACCGAGGTCTGAAGGGGTTGAATGTGTTTCAAGCGTTAGAAAATTAGCGCTGCTCAACGATTGAAGCGTATTAAAGAGTGAGATTCATCGGCACTTCAGCTGTATCTTTTCCCTAAAAATTCCACAGTTTTCCTACCGCATACAAATGTCTAGACTCGCTTGCAATTAAGAGAGATCACTCAATTCCAATTTTGATGACAGCGTCCAGGACTCACTTGAACTACAAAGGTCGCGCAGTGCGAGCACAAATACTGTACCTGTGATGCCAAATGTAATTTCAAGGAGCAGTACAAGGTTCACTGATTGTTGTATCCTTTTCTTGTTTCATTTTTCATATTTTTGCGTCTTAGATCGTGACGTGAGCTCCAGCTTTCAAGGTAAAGTTCGCGTGTAAAATCTCAAGCTCATTTCTATTCAGAATTTATAAAGTACACTTCAACCCATGTCTCCCATATGTAGTCATTCAGACAGTAGACCAGACAATGTGAGTAAAGTCTTCACTAAAATTCAGAAATGAAACAATTCAACGAAAACCAACGGGGAGGAAAATGCTAATTTTCTCGTTTGTCACATCGGAATGCTATGATTTCGACAACACAATCCGACGTTACAAATAGATAACTGCAAGGTATCAGAAGTAACAAAGCAGTGGTTCGAGTTGATGCATCTTTTAAAACTCACCAAACTTCTTTACAAGTACTGAAATATCATACAATACAAAACACTTCTCATAGGTAACCGAGCAAACAAGGAACGAGGTGGCATGTGGAACAAACGTCTGACAAAGAAAAAAGCGTCCTTAATCATGGTGGAGGAATAAAACATGGAATAGAACGAAAAGCTCGTGAGCCTGTAAGTGCACATGTTCCACCATGGAGCGGGTAGCATGAGCAACTGTGTTGACGGGTTACCTGCCAAGTAAACTAGAGTAACCCATCCGGACAGTAATGCAAGACAACGCTCAACTGGACGATTACGCAGTTATCATAGAAGCTCTGCAGTAGACCGGATTTCTGATGGGATAGTTACGTAAGCTCGCGACCAGTTTTTTAACGATGTTCGCCGATAACGTTTCCCGCGCCAATTTAAGCACGCTATCGCGTTATTGCGAAACGTTGTCAATAAAATTTGACGCTAAAATTTTGACGCTTACTATGTATGCACTCTTTAACAAAGACCGATACGTCGTGGACCACAGCGGTTACAATGTTCAGCTAGAGCCTCCCTCGTCAGAATGTCGTCGATACAACTTTGTAGCTTAGTTCGACGGTGGCACGATCTCAATAATCTTCTTCTCGCGAGGCGGCAACGGCTGTCTATTTGGCTGAAATACAATCCAATGAATGCTTGAAGATGCAGAAGCCCAAGTATGGCTCGACTCATATTTCTATCTTTTCATTGTAATACGACTGGATGAACAGTACACTCACCTGCTGAGTGGGATCGAAGTACACCACATCAGTTGGCTGACGAGGTATGCTGAAGTTGTGCTGCGGTGGCGGCAGAGGAGGAGGAACTGTCATCGGAGCCGGTGGTGGCAACATCTCGCCTCTCTGCTCCGAATAGCGTTTGGGACCTGTGAACCCACGAGGCGGGTACGCTTCAGCATAACCGCCGCGAGGCGACTGTGGAAGAGCACCACGTGAGCGGCCAGCGTATCCACCTCGAGTTGCATAACCGCCTCGAGTGTCGTAATAGCTTCCACTTTCTAAAGCTGAACATACAAAACAATACAACTGTGCGTCAACATCCGCACTAAGTTGTGAGGCAGCTGTCACAAAATGCGCAAAAAGTATGGACCGCCCTTCCATTCACAATACGGCCAAAATGAGTGACTTCAGGGAAGCTCATAAACTTTCGCTGCATGAAGAAGCTACTTAATGTGCCACTTACCCCTTGGAGAGTAGCCAGCATTCCTTTGGGGAGGTGCCTCTTCGCGCTGATAGACGGACTCACGCACGTCACCACTTCGTGCCGATGCAGTAATTGTCCGCGTAGACAATCCGCGCGATGCTCCGTAAGAATTGCCAGCTGGAATATAAAGCTTCGAATCGATTACCCCTCACATATCGGAAATGAAAAAGAACACAATAAACAAGCAACTGTTTCGCTTTTGCTTCGTATTCACCGGAACTACATTGATTGATCTTCATTTATTGACGCCAGCGCGCTTTTTTTTCCTGTGGGGTGACGCGATTCGATATCGGATCATGCCGTCCCACGAGCCAGTTGGTGGGCGTGTCGCGTCGATAGCGCCGCCGTGATGGTCACATTTAGATCGCCAGGGGCTGCTCACTGCTAATTACGCATCGATTCGCACCTTTAGAGGGTCCGCCTGTCTTTTCACTAGGTAGATTTCCCATTCTTCGACCTTTGATTGTGAATATTTTCTTGAGGAGACCGTTTTTCGAGGTCATCCCTTGAATCCGACCATTCTCTAACCAAACAGTCTCGGAAGATAACCTGTGGCGAACAACTACCGCCGATACAACAGTGAATGACTGATATTTATTTTTCCACTGGAAATTCAAAAACTGCCAGAAAAAGTTCTCCTTCACCGCAGCCCAAGCTAATCGAGACCTATGTTCCTCGGTGAGAAAGAGGTGTGTCAAAATTCGGGGAGTCATACCGGGAATGCAGCCAGAAAAAAGAAATTCACATGAAACCGGAGCACATTTCGCGAGGGAGTCAAAAGTAATGTTAGCGACAATGTGGGGCGATCATAGGAGATTTCATTGGACGGAGGTGTCTACCACAGGACCTCCACCGTCGACGACCGGTTTACGTAGCACTAATTATTCCGGGGTAAAATCAGAACACACGCCCTAGAAGCATCGGATAAATTTTTAAGCTGGAGTAAGTGAATAAGATGAAATCTGAGAAAAGTCCCGAAAACACTTCTTGAGACCTCCCGTGTTTTCAATGGTTTAAAGCTGTTTCTACAAAGTATGCTAGATGAGAAACACATGCGAATGTCAGTCTTTACGATGGAATAGAAAAAAAATATTATCAAAATATTCAGTTCTTCACCTCTTATTTGCCAAAGCAGCACGTTCAAATAGGATAGCATCCCAGAGTGGACTATGAGCGCGTTTTAGTGCCTCAATGTTCTGCCTTCATGTCAGAATATCGATGTCGCCACCACGATTACCGCGAGTGCGCAACAGGGTAAACGTCGGATCAAACTGCGATAAAATGACAGGGCTAGAGAGTAAACCAACCAACCCATTGCAGACTACCACAGCTCACGCTATCTCAGTCTGGCGCTTCTTTATTTTCAGTAAAAGTGTTGTAACCTATCGGGTTCCTATTTTCCTGCTACCCGCCCACCTTCTTGCTGCACCCACCAGCTGTGAGACTATCATCAAGCGGAGTAGATGGGATGACCTGGACGCTGGCTCAGTTCCTGTTTTTGCTGACGATCAGTTTCTTCCATCTTCATCCTCCGAAGCAAAACCCAGGAAAAGCAAACTACTAGCCAGACAACCATGTTCCAAGAAAAATCAAAAACGTTACAAAATACGGCCTTTTGCTGGAGTGTTACCACGGCTGCTGAATATTAGTATCTATACATCTCAGAAATGTTATTTTCTTGCATGGCAAGGAAACAGAGGCTGGGAAACCCAAACCAATGTATAAACGTTATTCAATGGTGAGACCCTGTGCTACAAAAGCTTAACGATGGTTCAGCAAATCACGTCTGAACCCGACATTACGCGACCACTAATCCTGTTTATTCAGAAACTGTACGCCTGAGAACGGCTCGTCTCATACCATAGCAATGAGGCCCCCTTCAAATTCCACCTATGTTTGCAATTTCTGTATACTTGACATGTCTGTCGAAATACCATATTAGGGCAAAAATTTGCTGATATTAGTCAGTCAATAATAATGGCAGTTTATCACCTGGAAACAGCTTTGTCTAGCAGCGCGTCCCATCGGAATAAGTGATTTTTCACACTTCAAAACATTGATGGTCCAACAAATTAGCTGGACTGGCATAAGAAATGGTTCCAACAAGTCACCTCATAAAGACAGAAAAAGTCATCGGTTCATGGAGGCAAGGGTTTGAGTTGGGACTAGCAAAAAATAGGCAGAGTCACAAGTGAGTAAAGAGCTGGCTGCATTTTTACAAAAGATGCACTGCGAGTATCCCTTCAGCATCTATGGACGCCCAGTGAATTTGACTAATTAAAAAAGCTCCAGAACATTTCAAACGCACTTACCTCCTCTCACAGCTCCTCTCATAGCACCACGGCGATGGTTTTCATACCCCCTTTCCTCAACATGTCGGTCTTTCCTGAAGCGGTCTGAGTCCGCTTCACGATCCTTTTCATAACGTTCCCTAGAAGAATCACTATTTGATCGAAGAATTGGCACGAATACTGTCCTAATCACTTGTTATTGCACCGAATTAAATGAACTCTCCTCCCCTGGTTTCTTTGGAACACATGATTCAGAGAATATCTCATATCGCCGATATAGGAAATGGGAAACTAGAATGAGGGAAAATTGCTATTCTTGGGAATACGTTTTGGTCTGAAATCCTACCACGGTTCCATGAAAAAACCATTCTCTCAAGAAAACCGCAACAACTTCAAAAAGAAGCCTGAACTCAAAAACTTGATTTTGTGCTTCACGTGCTCCTCAACAAAAACATAATAATTAAAAACAATCCTCCACCTACACATATACCTTTTGGTCGTTTTAACCTATTATTTACATTGCAGCTCGAGTGGGGAGGCAATTTCCTGCTGGTGGGACATTGCGGCTTTATCTGGGGCGCAATAGAGGAAAAGTCTTTTTGCGCAGGTTCCAAATTTATTACGATAACATATTCATTAGAAAAGAATTTTAATACTTCTGGTAATGATGGCCCGTCCATTTTTTCCCTACGATGTTTTTCTCAACGCTTTTTCGAAAGTGATTTTCTTAAGCCAAGCTTGTTATTTTCGAATGTATCAGCTGGTTTTTTTTTTTGCAGTAAGCTTGAAACCGGATCTGATTGGGAAGAAGAACTTCCAAGCTTGCTCCGGAACACTCCCTTGGCCCAACGAAAAGATTGACGCTTGATGGAAACATAGGCAAAGATTTTAAACGTACAAAGCCCCAACACGGCATTATAACCCAACACATTTTGTTGGATGGGTCCCAGCACAATGGCGCACTTTCTAAAAATGTCGAAAAGCAGTCCCACGCGGCACACCTACGAAAAATCGCATTGTAGCCAATGCGTTAAAAACGTGGCGATGTGTACCAGCGGAGAATTTGTGTGCAGATCTGTACTTTCCCATTGAAAAAAGTAATATGAAACACGACAATTTTTCACAAACACGCTGAATTTGAAAATGTGCAGCGGAAACTTTGCGTTTTCCTCAGTTTCCACAAAGACAGCAAAGCCAAATATTGTTTCGAATAGCTGGTGAGACAATTTTCCTTTCATAAGTGGGGCCAGGTCCCCCCTCCGTTGATTGCTCGTAATTTAAACGCTGATTGAATAGGAATCTAAAAGTCTCCCCCAGCCGAACTATTCCACGAACACCGCCCAAAGGCACTGTCACCTATTTCAAGAAGGATGTTACGTGAGTTTGGACGTGGAAATGGTTAGGTTTGTCTCATACAAAAGAACGGTGACCCTCACGAAAGCGACTAGAGAAAAGTATCGCGGCGAAGAGCGCGCCCGCTTTAGCACTTAACCAATCCTAACCCCTGCAAGAGCTGCCGTAGCGCGGCTCGCCTCCAAGTGAAGAACTCCGGGTATGGTTGACAGAATCCTGATCCTGTTAGGATCGTTGTCATTTTAGTGAGGCCCGCCTTCAACCCACTGCAGCGAAGCCAAATCAGTTTCAGTTCTCATCAAAATTATCATAGGCGTATAGCAGTCGTTAAGATCGAGTTACTGAGGTGATCGGTTTACAAGACAAACTTTCCTTTATTGTAAGACTCGTGCTAGAAAAGCGAGAAATATGGTAATAACCAAGAAAATTTGCATCGAAATTAATGAAGATTACTGTATAAAACTCCATAAATGCGCTTCACGGCGGCCCCCTGATTAGAGTAATAGATGATCAATATCAGAGATGGAGTAAACAAAGTTGTGGTGCAAGCGCTTAAATAAATTAATCTACACGAAGAAAATAAACCTACTTCATGCGCCCGCGTGATGTCTATCCATTCGATGTGCGCCTATGCCACCACGGCTGCCACGTACATTGCGAACAACACGAACATCCACACGCTCGTTTCGATCACGTCGATGCTCCGAACGAATTTGGCGTCGCTGACCCACGTGCAGATCATCATCGTCGTCGTCATTTACCCGTCTCTCGCTTGTCACTCTTTCATCTAAAAGAATAAAATTGAGGAGGCTAGCAGTTGTAGTATCGGTCCCTAATCCTTGATCAGCCCGAAATCTAGGCACACTTGCACTTCATTGTACAAATACAATGAAAAGCATCGCACCAAGAATTGACTAACCGTGTAGCATGTGCGAAAAAAGCACCAAACGCTAAACTGGTCACATGATACACCTGACAATAAGAAGCTTTTAGCTCTCACGAATCAGAAATCATTAGTAGTAAAGCCTTACAGGAATCTTATGAAGGCATTACTACTGCATTTGAAAAAACAGGGTTAGAAACACACGGCAAACACTTCAAAGAAACCCTGAAATCAGAATTCAAACAATATTTCACCATTTCCCAACAGCATTCTAAAATTCAATTCCTCCCCAATACTCGAACCCTCGATAGAACCTGACCAACACGAGTCATAACAAACGCTTTGCAGTCACGCTCAACATTCTTCGCTGAGATTGACCCCTTTATAGAGTACGGTGATTTACCAAGCAAATCTCATACGATTCCGACTATCGCAATCAAGGAAAATTACGAGATTGTCAACTAATTGCCCCATTCCACATCCCATACTGTAACTGATCACACTCAAATCCATGAAAGGCCTATACTTCGCTTGTTACCGTGTCATTCAACGTCACACTGTTTTGTTCAATGCCATCGATAGCTGGCCGTTTAACTGCCTTGCGACTGACTGGCTTTATCCACCCAATCCGGCAACCATGCCATTGTCGCTATTCATCGAAAATAATACACTCCTACTGCAAACGGATGCGCACACATGACAGTAAAATTTTATTTCTACTAAAATTATTCCAATCGATGGAGAACATTCAGAAGTTGAATTGTGAGATAGTGCGTAAACTGTGTCTTACGCGTATCCTAAGGCTCCGAGAGTCCAGCCACAAATCTTGACAAGCTCCCACCCCTTTGTCGTCTTTCAATAGAGTTAGTCAACAATGAGTTTTGCCAAACTCACGGAAGGTGAGCAAAGCAGTCTCTCATGGACCGAGAGTGGAGTTTAGATGTCACTCAGGACGACGAGGCAACCGATTTTACGCAATGGGGAGCCCCCGGTCCTAGCTTTATCACTGATTCCTTTTTCGACATTAGACATGATTGCTGTGACAAGGTCTTCACCAGCCGGCCTGTCAACCTGGGCCTGACGCTGGTACTAGAACCATTTTTGCAATTTTTGCAGGGCATGGTTTAACCTCGGCAGGGATCGAACTCGCAGCTTTCAGATGCCACACACGAATGACTCTGTAACCACTAGCCTTATCACTGCCAGTAGCGGCCGTGGATATTGGGTTTTCTCTCATTGTGTGAAGGTTGGATGTCCCTAGGTGGAAAGTAGAGGTTTTTTTTTTTGCAAGTATTTCGACGAGACACAGCTGTACAGATGGCCTGGCTGAGTCAACGGAATGGTCGTTCCCTTGTGGTTTCAGAGGGAGGCTTAAGGTCAACAATGTTTTAATCGAAGATTGAAGATCGGGTCAATTGTTAACGACGGCAGGAATTGGATGATACTAATTTTTGCCTCATTTGAGTCTTCTAAGGTCGAAAATTATTTCCTACAGATTCTACCATATTTCCTGAATAGTTGCCTCCTTGCCATTGTTTTTTATGTAAATAGATGTTCATAAATGGCTAATAATATTTATGAGTGATTGTTATGTAAGGTGGAAACGAGAAATCACCACAGTTATATATGACCCATAGCTGTCACGAAACCGTGCTGTCACAAACAAAACCAGGGGCGGTATTCAATCCTTCCCCCAGGGGGATATATCCCCCTCCTCTGATTCAATCCTCTGGGGGGACAAAAAAGGGTTGCGTCATAGGACCTAGCATACCTCTGTGTTTCTACCTGCCAGACAGTTAGAGCAGCGCTACTACCCTCCACTGATGAAGCACTCTTTCCCTGAGGGGTCGCGCTGCTCTAACTGTCTGGCAGGTAGAAACACAGAGGTATGCTAGGTCCTATGACGCAACCCTTTTTTGTCCCCCCAGAGGATTGAATCAGAGTAGGGGGATATATCCCCCTGGGGGAAGGATTGAATACCGCCCCATGTGTTTGTCGTATTTTTAAAATTCCAACACTTGAGATAACCCTCGGGACGGTTTTGACTCAGTTCCAAACACTACTCCCGACCACCTGTTTCTATGCCAGTGTAAAATTTTCTGCAACTCCGCAAAAAAAGGCAAATGAGAAATGCACTAAAATATAACATGAAAAATATCCAAACATAATTGATGGCTGTAAGACTAACCTCCACAAACTTCAGGTCTATTCCTAGATGGACTCTCATAAAGTTCAAAGATGAGAAACGGTAAACGAAAACGTTTTCGAAAAAACGAGAAAAAGGAAATGTAAAGCTTCATCCACAGCAAGCATGACGGCAAAATTTTAATAATCATTCATCGGTTGTGATCCCGCTTACAAAGACCCACGCCCACTGATTCCAAATTCATATGCAAAATGAAAAAGTTGCTATATTACTGAAACCTGTTCGAAAAAAAATAAGCAGACAAAACTGCCATCAAAAAATTCGGGTTAACCTACCACTATTTCCATGAGACGACTTTTCCTCAACAGATTGTCTTTCAGGCTTCACCGCAACCGGCTTTTGAGGTCGAGGTTTTGCCACAGCTTCTCCGATCCTTTCGGATCGTTGTCTGGGCTTCGGTCGTACTGGAAAGCAGTTATTGAGAAGAAAGCGTCTAATTTAAAAATGACATGATTAATCAA
Organism: Ostertagia ostertagi; assembly: GCA_036418205.1. NCBI lineage: Eukaryota > Metazoa > Nematoda > Chromadorea > Rhabditida > Trichostrongylidae > Ostertagia > Ostertagia ostertagi. Next base: position 13,088 of record MU869700.1, on the reverse strand, counting down.
CGTGAAATTGCAAGCGACAATAACTGGTAATCATAGCGACTCACTTTCCCTCTTTAGTCGCCTCTTCACGCCAGTTGATTCTCCATCCCTAGCTACTTCCTTTTTGGCCTAAATTCGAAATAGAAAACTATATTTTCGGAATATTTAGTTACTCTGGGAGAAAATACAGGAAGCCGTGTAGCAGATCAAATAAGCTTCACCAAATGCAGATTAGTATAGAAAAAATAGAATAGAACAGTAGAAAACCAAGAAGTTCAGAACCAAAAAAGAAGAATAGTGTGAATGGTCAGTAGTAGTCCCCACCAAGCAAAAAATATGTGTTAAAAATAAAATACACTACTAAAGATTTGTGAATAAACAAACATCCTCGGAACGTTTCCGCTGCTCGGCCTCTTCTTGAGTCTCCCCTTCGCGAATATCGAAGCCATAGCGTGTCATAATCTGCTTCTTTGTTTTGGGACGCTGCCATCGCTCATCAAACCTAAACAGCTGATTGGAACGAGAAAATCAGGAGCACAGGAGAAATAGAATATTATCGTGGACAGAAGTTAACACGAACGTCAACGTATCCCGTTACCTATCATGCTTCCAAGTTCCATCTGCTCTGCTTATCTTCTTGTCTTCTTCTACTTCTTCATCTGCGTCCCGAGAATCATGCATATAGTACCTACCTGAAAACCATTTTTTGTGCTAAGCGGTGGTATTTGAGGCTACGAACTGAGCTGTTGGGAAGGTAGGGAGACATGAAATTGGAAGCAAATGAAAAAAAAACAATAAGAGAAAAAGTACCTTTATCGCACGGTAATGTTAGCTTGGATTCTGTCCTTCGATTTCGTCATCGTCGAGTTTGACATCACCTCAAAATGTGCCATATTGTGTTGATATATGCATTTCATATTCACTATTCAAGAGCTATTCGCCAGTACTCATGAGTATACCCGGTCACACATTATGCACGCAGAATTGTAAGGGTGTGGTTCTCTAGGACAGAAAGCGACTTCTTCGCGCTTCGTAGCGCCAAACATTTCGCTGCGAGAACTCCAGGTCCAGTCACGATCAGTGGTTGAAGTGAAGTTCCCACAGCTAAAAATGTTTCGTGTTACGAACGCGAAAAAGTTGTTTGTGTCGTAGCGATCCACAGCCGAAGTATAAAGAAGCGAACACGTAAAAATCGAAATGTTAATAACTGAGACACTAAGGGAGGCGTTCAGTTCTCCTCCTAGAAGTCTCCAGAGCTGCGCGATCACTGACGCCTACTTGTGCTAGGGTCTAGGGGTGCATTGGCTTAACTTACACAATGGCTTATGCTTGAGCCTGTGATTGGGTGTAGGCATAGCACTCATTCGAGCAATGAGTGGTGTCTTAATTTTGGGTGAGGCACCTAGACACTGACAGCCTCATGGGTATCGAAAGTAGGCGTGAAAATTGGAAAGCAAAAGATGAACAAATCGTTTGAAACAAGACATTCACTTCAGAATGTAAACCACCAGTCCACTAGCAATGTGTGCCCATAACAAACATAAATTAGTAGCAACTGGATTTACTAAACCTTTATTTATTCGAAATTTATCACTACTAATTAAGAAAATAGCGCACACGCTGCTGCGACTTAGGGGGTCACCTCGGAGACTGAATAGGTTGAGAAGCGAAGATGAATAGCTGCTGTCCTCATCCATTACTCAACACAATCTTTACCACAAAATAACTAAGTTTCTCTTAATATTGAAGACTCAGTCTGTTTTTCCCATGAATATTCACATGTTGTTCTCTACCTAAAGAGGGATAGATGACTGTGAAAATCATACTGATTTTAACTGCTTCTCGTAATGAATAATTCGATGTGAAATTCACGCACATCCTGACACAAGGACATCTATCCCATACGATCCTTTAGAGCACGACAACGATACGGATTTTGCTTTGTCACTATGGAGAGAAATGAAGTTGCGTGCTCACACTCACATTCACTCACTCGATCAAAAGGTATCTCATTTCACAATGATGCGTATTATATCTATTACTACACTTTGAAAAAATTCTTGCCCATCATGCTCCGCAACGCTTAAATTATGAGGACTCCCAGCGCTTTGCGTACAGCGCAGGGTCTGATCGCCCAAGATCAACAGTAGCATGGCATACTCGCACCTTACAACATGGAATACTTCTTCAAGAAAACTGCTAAAGCTCAGAGAAATCTTAGTTATTGCACTGACATTCGCCGTTTTACCAAAAGAGAAACACGCAACGAGCACGGCACGCATTCTCCCATAACTTCCAACTATTTCACATTGAAAATATGAGCCAGGAGGAAAACGCCTACTCCACTAGAAGCAGCAACTTCCAAATGAACGCGGCAAAGAAAGTTACATCATGCAGTTGCCAGCTTTTTCGATAGCTTTGCGAATGTGGTCGGCTATAATCCCATTGAAAGTTTGGGGGCTAATCAATATCTGTTGGTAGCCAAACGGAACTGAACTTTAGGAGGTGTTTACTGCCCTCGTGAGATTTCAGGAGATACGGTCAGTATTTCAGCGTTATCCATATCCCGGTTAATTGAAAAATGTGGTCTTTGCACATACCTTCCGCGGCTTCCTTTGCACCTTCATCGGTCGCCTCTGGTGTATGGAAACCGTCATCACCATTTTCTCTGGCCTATCAAAGACAAATTATGATCTCCGCAGCACCTATGGAATAGCTATGAAAAGAAAACACCGGAAAAGCAGATACTAACGTTATCACTTCTTGCATCCTGCTCTGATTCCGCTGGTTGTTGCGTGGATTCAGATGATTCGCTGATCTTCACTTCCGACATTTTCTTGATGGTCTCATCATCAGCCGATTTCTCCCCATTTTCAGCAATGACCGGTGGAGCGGATGCTGCCTCCTCCGACATGGCTAAAACATTTCGATAATTGACAAGTCACATGGAGAGACCTTCATGTGCTTACGATTCTGAGCGCACACAGAAAATAAAAAATTTTCTTTCCAATCCCTCAACGGCTGAAACTTTCTTACATTCACGGAAAAACACATTGATTTTCCAACTCTTCATCGCCAACTAGGGTAGCGCAAACACGGAAACATGCTGCTCCCGCAAAACTTCGATTTAGCATGAAACCACGAATGCCGGCAATCAAAATGTCGCGCTTTCTGCCCAGTAAACCACACCCTTCAGTCACAATGGCTAAAAATATTTCCAATTCACTAAAACAACTTGGGTGTGTCGGTTTGTCGGTGTGCCAGTCGTTCTGTCCGTCCGCAAAATGAGTGAGTGATAAGAAACTAATGGAATAAACAACCCGCTACCAAATCTGGGTACGCAGGCTTGCCTATCTAATGTTTTGCACATGGCACTGATTGATAACACAGTTTTTACAATCGCCGATATAAACACTACTTGCCCACTATCCGTCATTTCCAGTGAGAAATAGCAAGAAAGCAGAGGGGAGGAGGAACGCTCAAACTACACCGAGCGAAAAGGTTTGCGTTCGATTGTCGGGGGACCAACCTGGTCGGTAAAAAATTCGGACTCCTCTTACGATGTCTGCGAATTGTTGGGATCCGAATTTTGTATAAAGTGCTTGGGAAGTTGGAATCTGTAAGGCTGACGTCAGAGTCCGCGATCCGTCGCGCGATTCGGCGAAATCAAAAAAAATCGCTGGGGCCTTTCTCAATCTGAATTAGGTTGCCCATCAACCATCAAAGCTGAAATGGCAGCGGGAATGGGAGCGCAACCTTCAATATTGACTCGGGCACTTTCGATTTTCTTGATCCGTCGCGCGACGTCGCGGACTCTGACACCGACCTAAAGGTTGCTATTCGATAAGTCTGAAAAAACTATAAGACACCTGCTTGCGTGCAACGATGGTAGCCATCACCGAGCGCTAGGGCTCTGCACCGAGATTGACTGGGTAGATTCGATTTCCGTCATTTACACCCACCCTTTTCGATATGAACACAACATGTATAGAACAACAACGACCTCAACGACACTGTGCAAGGGGAATTTCTGAGGATAACTGAGCCTTACGAACTGTTGGTGCACATTTAGTGAAAAGAAGAAACTCTGAGAATGGAAAACCAAAAGTGAAAACACCATCGCACATATGTACGATATAATAAAACGAATCGATCTGAATGGAACCTATCGAAAATTCTCCATTCTTACTCTACTTCTACTAGTAGTTCTACAGCAAAAAAGAAACCAAGGCAAATGCACAATGTATTCGAAGTCACGTTGGAAACGCTAACGACAAACATATGCGTGCGCTGAGGAATCTTCGCGCCTTGAAATGAAAACCTCTTATCGATAGAAGCACAACAGCACTTGTCTTACAAATCTAACAAAACCACAGACTAAGATCAAACCTCAAACTTTAGTAGAAACATTTGTAAACAATAAAAATGCACGCACGAAGGCCCTGAAGCAGCATTTGTGTCCACTGAAATTTTGGGCCAGATAAAAAACGGTAAGTATCCCAGATTTGAACTTTCTTTGCTTATAGCTACTAATCAACTACATGACAACGACCTCTTGTATGCTTGTCAAACTATCCTCGTGTCAAACTACGACCTTTCCTCGAGCAAACACAAGCCAATCGCGTACTCGTCTTCACATCTCAGTGCGGCTTCCATAAATAATCATTTGGTAATCTTTCAAAATACCTCTCAGTAATAAAATCCACGCAATTGGTGATAGGAGCTGCCGAAATTCCTCGCTGCCGGTGATTATCGGAAGCTTTCGCAACCGAATTTAAAGGACGCTCGCCATGACGGTGGTGATGGTGGTCCCGGAACGATTGTGTCGTCTAGCTCGCACTCTCATTCTTGAAGCCTAGCCTAAAATTTCCTACGGTCTTTTTAGCTTTTTAAAGCTACATTGCAGGAGTTAGTTCACAAAACTACATCTTTCTGCTAGAAAATAACTCTAGAAGTAAGTCTACAACTTCCGGTTGCTTAGTGACGCTTTTTCCTGCCTTGTTTCCGAGTTTTTGTCCATTTCGCGCCATTGTGTCGTTGTTCGCGGTCTAGATTTGAAGATTACCTGATTTCCCTTATCTCAATCGTGTCTATTTTCGAACCGTAGATTCGATGCTGCTGGAGGTTCAGCTCGGGATGAAATGGTTCATGTGAGGCGGAGGATCCCCTTGGCAGAGCAATGTTGACTCGAACAAAGTACTTTAATTTTTGCTTTTGGTGAGCATGATTGAGCCCTCATGTACAGCAGTACCTCCGGTGCAATGTGCTTTGGGGGGGGGAGGGGCACTTTGGAGGAAGACCACCAGCCCCGCCCCACCCTGCAGCCACTTTGCGCCGTGCCCGTGCATGTATCATGTTTTTGTAAGCAGGAGACATTTTGCCTCACCTGTTTGACGTTCTGTGAGGGAGTGCGAGAGAACGTGTGAAAGTAAGGTGAAGAAGGATCAAGAGATAGGCATGATAAAGTGTGGGTATATAATTATGTCTTTATTGCTGCGCACCTTGTGATGTAGTTTCAAATAAATAAATAATAAATAAATATAAGGCGTTGCTACTCTCTCGAATAAATCATTCGACTCCCAGTGGCTGTTCTTGACACGAGGTACTAAGACTCACCAAGGGTTGACCCTCATGCGTGTGAGACCGCAGATCACAGGGGGAGGGTGTGAGCGAAGTGCGAGGAGAAACCTTGTGAAAGCAAGGAATGAAAGAAGATCAGAGGCCCATTGATAGTGTTGGAGGGGTATATAAGGGTTCCTATTCTCTTACTAAAGTGGCATATCCACTCCCAGTGTTCTGTTCTGGCACTGTAACTCATTCTTCATGTTCTGAAACTGTCGCTACAAACCACCAAATCTTAGAAAACAATTTGTTTTTCCCAATTATGGGATCCCTGAGGGAGTAATGGAGAAATATCCAAAGAGAAGTAGCGAGAACTCACAGCGGATGTCGTCAATCTTTATTTCTGACAAAGACGTCGTCAGCCTTCCATTCATGATTTCATGAGTGCAGTGTGGGGATAATTTTCAAATGTTAAACCTTACTAGGTGCACCCTTCAATTTGTTCTTCGGTTTCTTGAGGCACCCTCAAAGTGAGTGAGAAGCAGCGCCATTCATCCTATTTTTCTCCACCTTTCTCAGACCTGTCGCTCCAATTTCGCTATTATATAGGCCTCAATCCAAAGGTCGATAGATCTGGTTGGACTTATCGCTGAATTTCCTCCGCTGTGTACGTACCTGTCGCTCGTTGACTTCTTTCCGATCCATCATGCTTGTTTTGAATGTTGTTTTTATTTCTCTTCTTTTCCCATCTGCACCGCTCTGCTATTCTCTCTCAGCTTCTTCGTGCCCAATGCCCGCGTAATAACTCGTATGGAAAGTACTTCAGAAACGTTTGAAAAATTATTGGATTAGAGTACTGACTATGATGATCGCGATGTTATTCAGAGTTTCTTGCAGAAAATTATCAATCATCAATCATTAATCCCAAATCGTTTGGTAGTAAGAAACGGTAACCATATCGAGTAACTCCAACTATACGATCCCTACTCGTATTTTTTCTTGTGCTCCCCTTCAACCCCCTTGACATCCCTGGATTGCCCACAGGTTTGGGTGAAATCCGTAGGGAGGAGGAAGTCTCGGACAAATGAGGACTGAAGTGAAACATGTAGGAACTCCCTGAACACAGCTCTCGCCCGCTTCTATTTTCAGCCGTCTTACTCCGCAGGTAAGGAGCTGTTTGCTACTCTCTACAATCTTTCCCCGCTAGTGAGCCCACTCCTGTCTGAATTGCTTGTTAAACATCGACTCTCATTTCGGAAATCTTAAGTTATGAACTGGAGGACAGTACATTTAGATGCGACTTTTGACATTATGATTTTCACATGTTTTTAGCGTTTCGTCTCCTTGATTTATTATGTTTGTTATTTTTGGAAGTGCTATTTTATCATGATTCAGACCATGGTCTTCAAACGTATGGTACAAATTGGTCGCGTTGTTTTCATCGCAAAAGGGAAGGACGCTGGAAAAATCGCCACAATTGTTGACGTTGTTGATGGCAACAGAGTAAGTTTCGACCGCTGCGCTCCATTTTTCTGGTTTCATCTGCATATGATTGTTTAGGTCCTCATTGACGGCCCCAGTACTGGTGTCATTCGTTGCGTTCGAAACCTGAAAGATCTGCAGCTGACGAAATTTGTTGTTAATGTTCGTGTCGGTCAACGAACAAAGAAAGTAAAGGAGGCATTTGACAGCTCTAAAATCAGCGAACAGTTCAAGCAAACCACATGGGCCAAGAAAATTGCGCAGAAAGCAATCGTGAGTTTATTTTCACATTGCTTGACGTCGTATCGGTTACTTTTCGTTATTTTCTACGTTTACTATGCAATAGTCGAACGAATACTTTTTGCTTTGCTTTCATTTTCTTAGACTTCACATGCGTTTTCGTTGAGGTATACATTAGCATTTAAACCCTGGTTACACAAAAATATGACAACTCTAATATATGTATGTATAAGGGTATGCCAGATGCACGATATGCTGCGATAAGTTCATTTTCCTCATTATGGCTTTAGTAACCTCCCTCCGCTGAGCCGGAAACTTTTAACATCATCCCTATCGTCATGCACAACGACTATCCCGACCTCTCGCGGTAGGATGTCTCTGAAACGATTGTCTATTCTAGTTTCGTCCCCCTATATGACGCATGCTCAAGCGAACCACAAAAAGTGTACGATAAACAAGCTTCGATATTGAGTTTTTGGTGAAATACTCATTGTCAAATTTCTTGCCTAATTTGAAAATTGGATCTTGAGGAAAAAAATCAATCGAATTTTGTCAAGCTTGATATCCGAAGTGTTAGGGGTGAATGGGTGTGAGCCATGTGCGTTGTGACCATATCTGACCGTACTATAATTTGGGAGTCGAGAGGGTCAAATAGGTGTAGCATTAAAAGTAAAGATGGCTGGGCGCTGCGTAAGGTTCTATTGTGGAGGAGTTGCTCTAATGTTCCAATGGATGCACTGGTGAATGTTTATCGTGTGAAGCCTTTGAGTTTTTGAATAGGTTTTTCATAATGGTTTTTGTGCTTTTATGGACCCGTGCACATAAAAAAGGATAAAGCATTTGCCGTTGATCAATCCCTTTTGGGATGCGGCACGCATTCTACTTCCATTTGTACATTCGTAGTGGCGTTTGAATGCGATGTGGCCTATACAATGACTTGCGGGGGCCAGCCGATGTACAAGTCAGTGTTTTATCCTCCCAGACAAGTCTGGTACCAATTAACCGACCCCGGAGGGATGGAAGGCTTGGTTGGCCCGGGCGACTCACGACCCAGGATTTGATCCCGGACCGCTCGCGTGGTAAGCGTGCCACTTGCCACTACACCACTTCCGCCCGCGTGCATATATATGAAGGAAAATTCGAACGGGTTAAGCTTGTCGGTTTAGGGATTGTTCACAAAAACAAACGCTGTTTGTTCGGTCTTTTTGTTTATATCGTGGAAAATGGCTGTCGTGCTACGATTTGATGCGTTCCGTGGATGGTTTTTCAAAGGAATGTGCCTCCTGGGTCGACGGACTACTTGAACTCAGCCCTTTAAACCGCCTCTGCGCTCTCTCGCGGGTCCCTCTCCTCTCCAAGGCTTAGTCCTAGGGCATTCACCCGTTCTCTAATCGTCTGTGCTCTAGCCATCGCGGCAGGACCATTGAGGAAAAATCAAGTAGTCCGTAAACCGTCAACCTGGGTCTAACGCTGGTACTAGAACCATTTTTGCAATTTTTGCAAGGCATGGAGAGCCTCGGCAGGGATCGAACTCGCGGTTTTTCAGAGGTGCAGACATGAGTCTAACCTCTTAACCACTCGGCTATCCCTGCCTCTGAAGCAAAAAATGCCTGGAAGCCTTGGTAGGACCTCTTTTGACATATCTTTTCCGTTAACGGTAAACGTACTTTGTCGGATAACGCACCTCTCATACTTCGAGCATTAGGAACATGTTGTTTCCGCGCACGGCTCCTATAAGTAATATTACTACAATATATGGCGAATCCGTTACTATCTCGACAGGTGAGAGTTGCGGCCTCTCTGCTTCACAGAGTTGTTCAGATGAGGACTACTCTTCTTACATTGAGGTACTGCAGAATGAAATTTTTTCCAGCCGTATCCACAATACCAAATATTGGTAAAGTCTTATTAGAAAGCGAACAGAACGTAGCTTCACAACATTTCTTCCGTTTTCAAAATTTACTTTTAAACTCGATGGTAATTTCATTATTTTTAGCATTTGCTTATTTCAGAGAGCAAAGCTGACCGATTATGAGCGATTTAAACTGATGAAGGCCAAGCAAATGCGCAATCGACTTGTGAGGGTTGAGCTCGCAAAGTTGAAGAAAGCTGCCAAGTGATTTATTCGTTGTTTCTGTTTCAATAAATTGTTGGTTTATTGATATTTAGTGAAGTTCTAAATTGTTTCTTTCCCTGTAGTAACATACTTCTAGAAAAGAGGAAAATTCTCGACCAGTGCACAGTAAATTGTCAGTGGTAAGTAGATTTTCCTAGTGATCTGGAACTTTTGTTTCACAAGAATGCTGGGTTGGGAACAAATTTTTTGTAATATTTGTCTCTAACGCGCGCGTCTTATGATGTTAATTGTACTTACATCACACGAATATTGATTAGAAAAATATGAAAGACACGTTGGCGCGACTTCTTGTCGCGCACAACATAGCTCTGAGTCAGTTAGCGGCGGTGCGGCAAAATTCTCAAATTTAACCCACTCGCCAGGAATATTCGACTTGTCATTTTGTACGTTGACGACACTGCCCCTGTGCGTTATGGCTTTTTCTTTTGGTCGCGTGGTACCGTGCGAGGGTTTCGCCTGCGGATCGGCTTCAAATAACCAATAATGTTCAGTGTGAAATGAGGGTTTTCGCAGTGTTATAATGACGAGAGTTTCGTCGCCCAAAGAGGTTCTGTGGTGGCGATGAAGAAAGAGAATTCCACTTTTTTTATCTGGGTAAAAGGAGTTTTCGATAATTATTTTGGCATGGTTGTGTTCAATGAAGTACGAACATCTTGCCCATCGGGACTAGATCGTTTTCTGTCCGTTCATATCATGTTTAATGAAAAAAAACGGGGATAGCACCGAATCTGGGTGTTTATCAAAGCCTAGGAAGTTTGACCAACTGAGGCCATATTTTACCAATACCTGCGAGCCAACCAACGTGCGTTTATTTTAATTCTTAATCGTATAGTCGATGAAGTGAATGAGGAAAAACTTGGAGGAATTGCGCATGTGCAGGAAATGAGGGTGTAACTGGTGTGGCGAACATATCAAGTCCCACATGAGCTGTAGAGACGAGAGGACAGAGTTGCCCCGTGCTGAAGCCAATGCGCTAAGTTGCTTTCCATCCGACTTTCTTCAGTGTCTGTGCTATATGAACTAATGTTGCGACTCTGAACTTCTGCTCCGGCTCATAGCAGCTGCTACCCCACCCCCTTAATGACTACGACGCTTCCCCCCTCTTCATCAGCCATTGCCTGCTTTTTCCCGCACGCCTTTGAGCCGTTCAATAAAGAATTGACCTCATTTTTTCACCCCCATCAAAACGCTTTTTGCCCGAATCCCAGGACTTCTTGGAGTCAAGTGAGTTTGGCAGCAAACTCCGCCGAGGTTTGCATGTACTTCTGCGAGCGCGGTTGACGAACTGTAGTAACCGAAAAGGTATTACCGTAAACATGAGCAGTAATTTACGAATCAATAGTCATGAACTGCATGTTCTGCCATCGGCCCGGTTAGCTCAGTCGGTAGAGCACCAGACTCTTAATCTGGCTGTCGCGGGTTCGAGCCCCGCATCGGGCTTAGCTTTTGCATGTACTCTGCTAGCGCGGTTGACGACGTGCAGTAACGAAAAGGTATTACCGTGAACATGAAGAGTAATTCAATAAACATGAACTGCATGTTCTGCCATCGGCCCGGTTAGCTCAGTCGGTAGAGCACCAGACTCTTAATCTGGCTGTCGCGGGTTCGAGCCCCGCATCGGGCTTAGCTTTTGCATGTACTCTGCTAGCGCGGTTGACGAACTGTAGTACCGAAAAGGTGTTACCGTGAACATGAAGAGTAATTCAATAAACATGAACTGCATGTTCTGCCATCGGCCCGGTTAGCTCAGTCGGTAGAGCACCAGACTCTTTAATCTGGCTGTCGCGGGTTTCGAAGCCCCCGCATCGGGCTTAGCTTTTTCCAATGTACTCTGCTAGCGCGGTTGACGACTGTAGTACCGAAAAGGTGTTACCGTAAACATGAGCAGTAATTCCACGAATCAATAGTCATGAACTGCATGTTCTGCCATCGGCCCGGTTAGCTCAGTCGGTAGAGCACCAGACTCTTAATCTGGCTGTCGCGGGTTCGAGCCCCGCATCGGGCTTAGCTTTTGCATGTACTCTGCTAGCGCGGTTGACGACGTGCAGTAACGAAAAGGTGTTACCGTGAACATGAAGAGTAATTCAATAAACATGAACTGCATGTTCTGCCATCGGCCCGGTTAGCTCAGTCGGTAGAGCACCAGACTCTTAATCTGGCTGTCGCGGGTTCGAGCCCCGCATCGGGCTTAGCTTTTGCATGTACTCTGCTAGCGCGGTTGACGAACTGTAGTACCGGAAAGGTGTTACCGTAAACATGAGCAGTAATTCTACGAATCAATAGTCATGAACTGCATGTTCTGCCATCGGCCCGGTTAGCTCAGTCGGTAGAGCACCAGACTCTTAATCTGGCTGTCGCGGGTTCGAGCCCCGCATCGGGCTTAGCTTTTGCATGTACTCTGCTAGCGCGGTTGACGAACTGTAGTACCGAAAGGTGTTACCGTAAACATGAGCAGTAATTCTACGAATCAATAGTCATGAACTGCATGTTCTGCCATCGGCCCGGTTAGCTCAGTCGGTAGAGCACCAGACTCTTAATCTGGCTGTCGCGGGTTCGAGCCCCGCATCGGGCTTAGCTTTTGCATGTACTCTGCTAGCGCGGTTGACGAACTGTAGTAACGAAAAGGTGTTACCGTGAACATGAAGAGTAATTCAATAAACATGAACTGCATGTTCTGCCATCGGCCCGGTTAGCTCAGTCGGTAGAGCACCAGACTCTTAATCTGGCTGTCGCGGGTTCGAGCCCCGCATCGGGCTTAGCTTTTGCATGTACTCTGCTAGCGCGGTTGACGAACTGTAGTACCGAAAGGTGTTACCGTAAACATGAAGCAGTAATTCACGAATCAATAGTCATGAACTGCATGTTCTGCCATCGGCCCGGTTAGCTCAGTCGGTAGAGCACCAGACTCTTAATCTGGCTGTCGCGGGTTCGAGCCCCGCATCGGGCTTAGCTTTTGCATGTACTCTGCTAGCGCGGTTGACGAACTGTAGTACCGAAAAGGTGTTACCGTGAACATGAAGAGTAATTCAATAAACATGAACTGCATGTTCTGCCATCGGCCCGGTTAGCTCAGTCGGTAGAGCACCAGACTCTTAATCTGGCTGTCGCGGGTTCGAGCCCCGCATCGGGCTTAGCTTTTGCATGTACTCTGCGAGCGCGGTTGACGAACTGTAGTACCGGAAAGGTGTTACCGTAAACATGAGCAGTAATTCTACGAATCAATAGTCATGAACTGCATGTTCTGCCATCGGCCCGGTTAGCTCAGTCGGTAGAGCACCAGACTCTTAATCTGGCTGTCGCGGGTTCGAGCCCCGCATCGGGCTTAGCTTTTGCATGTACTCTGCGAGCGCGGTTGACGAACTGTAGTACCGAATAGGTACTACCGTAAACATGAGCAGTAATTCTACGAATCAATAGTCATGAACTGCATGTTCTGCCATCGGCCCGGTTAGCTCAGTCGGTAGAGCACCAGACTCTTAATCTGGCTGTCGCGGGTTCGAGCCCCGCATCGGGCTTAGCTTTTGCATGTACTTTGCGAGCGCGGTTGACGAACTGTAGTACCGAATAGGTACTACCGTAAACATGAGCAGTAATTCTACGAATCAATAGTCATGAACTGCATGTTCTGCCATCGGCCCGGTTAGCTCAGTCGGTAGAGCACCAGACTCTTAATCTGGCTGTCGCGGGT
>MU869699.1:16403-43949 GCA_036418205.1 Ostertagia ostertagi | reverse complement strand
AGTTTGGTCCTCAATAGAAACTCACAGACTCGCACGTCCTACCAATGCGTTAACCTGAAAGACCAGCTTTATACACTCCCAAACAAACAAGCGTATAGTACAGGCAACTTTTTCAGAAGAACTCATTTGAAGATGCATTCAGGAGTTGTTGACAAGTCGGAGATGGGTAAAGTGAATACAATTTACTCAATCAAAGAACCCAATTTCATACTTTACAAAGAATACATAGAAGCTATACTGTTTAAAGTGAAGGGATACCGTAGGAATAAACTGAAACAGAAATAGAGTGAGCATACGTAGGAAACTCGATGCAAAACAGCTATGTTTTGAAAAATTCGGCTTTAGTGACGCAGGGGCCTACCACAGTGTGGCTGATATAGCAGGGTCAAGCGTGATGTGCGGCCGATTTCATCGCCGTGAATTGCTTTTGCGCAATGACCTATCCATTTTTTCTCTAACCGCATGTCCAAAATACGCTCTATTCCTCTGTGTGTCAAGCGACCGGGAATGTTTGCTGCCAATCTTTACAGATTTTGAGCGTGGCCGCTTGACTACAACGACATCGACCTTGGGTACTATAGGATACGAGGGCTAGTTTTTTGATTCAAAAAAATTAATTTTTCTGACAATTTGTGAAGATTGTGATCCGAATGATTGGTGCTGAAAATTATGCTACTGATAATGCGCCCGAGGTGAGGTCTAGGATGGTATAAAGTACGCTGCACTAGCAATCAAATATAGCGATTTTTACCCACTGACGAGAATAAGAAGGAAGGATTATGGAAACATGGACATGATCCTGCTTGGAATCGCTAGCTTCGCCCTACTACCTGCGAACCTTCTACCACTCTTGTTTCTGAGCCATGGATGGCAGGACTCATGACCGGGTTTTGCCAGCGCACAAGGAATCACTCGACCGCTGCAATGGAAGAGATGTAACAGGTAAACCTTCGCGCATCGTTGATCCAGCAACTTTGCCAGCGGCAGCGTGGAAGGCTTATGGTGGAGAGGGTGGGTATCATCACGTCCTTTTGCCTGCAAAAAGCTTACGTCACACATGATCTTGGACCTTCATCGCCTCGAAAGTCTCATGAGCACCGTTGCTACCGCTATCCTAAGGAGACTTTATTGTTGACGGGGAAAGGGTTGTTGGAGAAAAGCGATTAAGGTAGTAGTGTTGCGAAGTTTTGGACTGACCGCAGCATTGATCCTGTGAGTGATCCAACACCAACGTAGACCGCAGGCGCTACACCATTGACGAATCAATGCAAGACGTTCCCTTTTCCTTTCTAACACCCTGCTTTGACTAACACAGATTGGCAGTTTGAATGTGGCCATTCCTAAAAGCCCTCGAATTTCTCTGCCGCCATCATGGTTAGTTTTCAAATATTCGCGCTGCCAATCTTTTTACCGCGACGTGATGTGAGCGCCCCTACTTTCGAGCGAGTTTGAACTCACTTATACTATCTGGCGGGCAATCGCCGGGTTCCAGAGGTTCTCTGCGCATGTTTAGGAAACTTCTGATGGAAGACTCCACCAGGTTACCAAGAGCTTGTGGTCACATGGTATCTAGCAGCTGAGGCCAGATTACTACCGTCTCTGAGGATTTCGCTGAAGTACTGAATGCCTCAAAAAGAGAACCACTGAAACACATTACGCGCTTACAACTTATATCATATAATGAAGCTCTTTTTGACAGTTGCCAACTCATTTTACCACGTTAAAGAAGGGATATCAAGGTTTTTCTCCAGCTCAGTGGCTTGAAGAATGACGCCCTAGCCTCGTTGAGTTCTATAGACAAATATGTGAAAGAGGTAAACATAGGGTTACAATCGGCATTTGCTGAAAGATTTCATGGCAAAAGATGTATTCTTGACTGATCAAAAACTCAAGATTACCTACATAAGAAAAGGTGACATATCTCAAGAAAAGATAATACAGCGAGATTAAGGAAAATTAAAACAAATATTTTTGATTAGGCAACTTTGGAGCATTTGGGGGAATCCTCGATAATGTCCATGTCATCAAACGTTTAATCCTTCCTCCAGTATTATTGAAGTTCTGTCAACTTAGAGCGACTGGCATGCCTGAGACGCCACCCGAGGCAGTGCCGATACAACTTCTGCGCCAGGAGCTTGTGCAATGTGGTCTCATGAGTTTCTCATACAGAATTCGAAACTTTGAGCACAATCAATTTAGTGGTCAACACCGGAATGATGCATCCTTGATCATGATCACCGCCTGAGTGGAGAACATGCAGCCCTCGAAAGCATACGCCAACTTCGTATAGCCACCTATAACATGTGACGTGAAGAATATGCGAAACAAAAAAGCGCATAAAAAGAATAAAGGATAAAGGATAAAGCATTTGCCGTTGATCAATCCCTTTTTGGGATGCGGCACGCATTCTACTTCCATTTGTACATTCGTAGTGGCGTTTGAATGCGATGTGGCCTATACAATGACTTGCGGGGGCCAGCCGATGTACAAGTCAGTGTTTTATCCTCCCAGACAAGTCTGGTACCAATTAACCGACCCCGGAGGGATGGAAGGCTTGGTTGGCCCGGGCGACTCACGACCCAGGATTTGATCCCCGGACCGCTCGCGTGGTAAGCGCGCCACTTGTCACTACACCACTTCCGCCCTGAAGAATAATAAAGAGAAATGGGCCTGTTCACTTAGGGGTATGTGGTTTGGTATGTGGTTTGACACTTCGTGAAGCATGCAGTGGTTTCAGTTTTGCAACGGAATAAAGCCCTGGGATGGGTGTAAAAGCGCTCGTTGAAGCGAGAGATTACGATAAAGTCAGCGTGGAAGTACATGCACTGCTGGAAAGCAGTAGCCATGGGCAGAAAGAAGCGAAAAGTGGCGTTTTGTGGTCAAAGGGGAGCTATTAGCAACGTACTGGCCTTGTCATTCCTTTCTGAGTCCGCGACCGCCTGTGCTCCGCCCCCTGCTGCGGCCCCCTTCGATCATCGTTTTGGAGGTATTACGCTTTGAGTGCGTATCCTGTATCATTCTCATGGAACGCGTTACCAAACACATTAAGGCCTTTGCTGGTATGATGTCGAAATTGGGTTTGAAATGTGCAAAAGACCTCCTAATTTGGTTGCTAGCCCGTCCATTATCGGAAGGTCATCGGGCAAAGAAAGGAGTCCCATTTTCGCGCCTCGTTTGACGGATTTCTTTGCTTTTATCGCCACTGGGGCATTTTTCAGCATCTCCGACTTCCACCATGAACGAGTCCGAGTTTTCGTAATCCCTCGCTTTGAGGTGCCCTTGAAACCCCTCTTCTTCCTAATAAAAAAAGTGGAAACTACGGCATGTGGCACGAACTGCAACGTATGAACCTCTCTACAAGTGGGAAGTAGCGCGCCAACTATGAGCGTAGTTTGGGGGTCAACTCTTGCACCGAACGCCGTTTAGACAGCGGAACCTTTCATCCCTCAGTGTCGCTGAATTGATACCACACTTAGTTGGGAGGACAAAACACTGTCTCGAACTTCACTATCCACCACAAGTCGTTGGCCGAATCACCTCCAAAATGCCATCACGAATGTAACTTCTGGGTGGAGGTGGAATGCGTGGCATATCCCAAAAAGGGACTAATTAGCGTTTTTCGCTCTATTCTTTCTTATGAGATTTTGACAAAACTCATGCACAAAGGCCATTACATCGAAATCGTTCACTATAAATGGTCTGGAACTACAATACTACCTCAGAGAACAATGCCAGCAAACATTCAAACATCATAATTGAGCATAGGAAATAGAGCTTATCATCCGCGAGCAGCGAAGAATGAGCAATGGACACGTTGGATGCACGGTGAGTAAACAAACGATAACAAATAATGCTAATAAGTTGGAATAGATGTGAATGCTGAATAAAATAAATGAATTCTTCCATTATACCAATGCAAGGTTTTCGGTGGTGTATCGGTATGGTATATGATCTGTGTATGTACTATGTTACGACGATGCGCATAGCTGAGCTCTTGCATGAGGTAGCATGCATGCTTTGAATGGATTTGAGATTTTATTAATGAAAGATTACTGTAGTGCTGGTAATAGCGCACTAATTTCCTGCAGCTCGTCAGAACCCATGAACATCCATCATTTCGGGAACAAACATGTTCTAGCAGCCGAATAAGCTTTGGATAACTAACACAATTACTTGGACTGCTTACTGTCAGCCATTAGCGTAAACAACTACCATGGTTCGGATGTTGGGAAGGTTTAGCGGTTGAATTACTTCTGGTGGCGATGATATTGCAATAGAAACACCCAACAGCATATCATGTTTCCATGAACACCGACCATCTTATGAAGCTTGGGGAGGTTAGCGGTCGAAAGGGCTTTCATATTGACGACGTCATCGCGAATGAAGTGGAAGTCCTCCTCACTGCGCATCTCGATAAGCAACTTTAGTGACTCCTCCGTCCTCAAACTACCCGTTCAGATCACCCTTGATCAGCTCTTATCACTATCTGTCCCTCCCCCCAATACATGTTGCCGTCCCTCCTTCTATATCATATCTAACGGACGGCGCCTCAATGCCGCCGGGCCACGTGCTATGAATTTCGTGACACACACATGCAGAATTAACGCTTTATACAGTGCGTTGCAAAATCATAGGACACCCCCCAAAAATATGAATATCTCGGCTTCTAGAAAAAGCCGTCTATCGCAACTGGTAGAATCAGAACCGCCTCTATAAAAACCTATACAAACAAGTAGCCAGATCATCCGAATAGTTTTCCGTATTTTTAGACAATTTTTTAGTTTTGTAGTCGTTGCAAAATCATAGGACACCCCTCGGAAGTCTCCTTACAGTTGAATTTTTTATCCATCCAGCAACGATGGTAGCACTTGTCCGGTGTGGTAATTCTATTAGAGTTACGGTTTGAGTTGCTCCCTTTCCCTCCGCGAGTGAAAGCCAGACTTTCTTTTTATACGCGCCTGATGGCTCTACCATGAGCATCGAAGCCATTTTTAGGAGCTCAAAGAAAACCATAGCTTGGTGCTCCAAATTCTCACTACGAATAGAAATAAGAGTGCACCAGGATAAATAGCAGAAGTTCTCTAAAAGGATTAGCTATAACCTCGAAGATTACATCAAACAAATCACCATGTACGGTCAACCTGTGTCAGCTCTACGAAAGAAAGAGGATAGAAATGAAATCCTATAGCAAAATCACTGATATGGACAACTAGCGTAGGGTCCTGCGAAGCGTGCTGCCATGCTCGTTAGGCGTTCTGATTGAAACCAGAGAAGAGAAATCTAACGAAAGACTGGGCCGAAGCTGGGCTTTGTTGAGCAATTTTTCATTCAAAATAATAAGTAATTTGTTCCTTTCAGACCGCGCTTCTTCGGTAATGAGCAGTTTAACTTTGATGGTTCAGATGGCTGCTGTTCCCTCATCCTGAGTTTAAGACCTAAAGTACTTGTAAAGAAACATGTGTCAAGATCCGCTTATAATTCAACAAAATTTTCGTGATCGTTGATAAAGATGTGGTGATGCGTAACCTCATCCTGAGTTCCAGACCTGAAGTTTCTCTTCTCTGGTTTCAGTCAGAACGCCTAACGAGCATGGCAGCACGCTTCGCAGGACCCTACGCTAGTTGTCCATATCAGTGATTTTGCTATAGGATTTCATTTCTATCCTCTTTCTTTCGTAGAGCTGACACAGGTTGACCGTACATGGTGATTTTGTTTGATGTAATCTTCGAGGTTATAGCTAATCCTTTTAGAGAACTTCTGCTATTTATCCTGGTGCACTCTTATTTCTATTCGTAGTGAGAATTTGGAGCACCAAGCTATGGTTTTCTTTGAGCTCCTAAAAATGGCTTCGATGCTCATGGTAGAGCCATCAGGCGCGTATAAAAAGAAAGTCTGGCTTTCACTCGCGGAGGGAAAGGGAGCAACTCAAACCGTAACTCTAATAGAATTACCATACACCGGACAAGTGCTACCATCGTTGCTGGATGGATAAAAAATTCAACTGTAAGGAGACTTCCGAGGGGTGTCCTATGATTTTGCAACGACTACAAAACTAAAAAAATTGTCTAAAAATACGGAAAACTATTCGGATGATCTGGCTACTTGTTTGTATAGGTTTTTATAGAGGCGGTTCTGATTCTACCAGTTGCGATAGACGGCTTTTTCTAGAAGCCGAGATATTCATATTTTTGGGGGTGTCCTATGATTTTGCAACGCACTGTATATGGTAGGGCTAATGATGGCTGCCAACTCACGAGATTGCGAGTAAGGCCACATCACAGCATGATTGTGGTAATTGTGCATTTAATCACGAATTTTATCCCGCTATGAAACGCATCGGACGATCACACGACCAATACATATCTAGAATTTGGTTTTGTGCAATCAAACAGCCATCTCTATGAAATCGGCCTTACTCGCAGGTTTCTTTTCTCGCAACCTTAGAAATTATTGTGTTATTTCTTTTGTGCCACACAGGTTGTTACGGTGGAACCGTTTATTGGTCAACGTTTCGACAATCGTCGTCTTCAGGACCTGAAACTGGTTCGAAGTCCTAGCTCTGTAGCTCACCCGGTAAAGCGCCTAATCTTACTGAGTTCCCGGAAACGCGAAATAGTAAATAAACGATCCCAGCGAACGAACTAACCTGTGGTGAGTCCACCAGTCTTAGCAGCCTCCTCTTGTTAGTGAGCAAATAAAATGAGACACCATTGGACAGTCAGCGTCCTACGTGTCGTATGTGGTGATCTCACAGTCCACATAAAGGAATGAAAGGCAAGAATTCATTGGTAATGGCCATGCATTCATTTCGGTTGTTCAGTCTTGGATTTTTCACGCGGATATAAAACGCCTCTAACATTTTTCTAGCACCGATGTCGTTTTCGTAGGCTAGAATTTTGCATTTGATTTCAAAATCATTACCCTGATGTTCTTCTACTCGGTGCTTGCCAAGTGGAGTAAGCAGATTTCCGCGCCTTTTTCCTGCCATATGTTCTTTAATGCGTACGCCTAACATCCTGCCCGTCTCTCCAATATAAAGTTCGTCACAGGTTGAACATTGAAGTTGGTATACTATCCCTCGTTGCGCACAGTCTCCTTGCCTTATACAGTGCGTTGCAAAATCATAGGACACCCCCCAAAAATATGAATATCTCGGCTTCTAGAAAAAGCCGTCTATCGCAACTGGTAGAATCAGAACCGCCTCTATAAAAAACCTATACAAACAAGTAGCCAGATCATCCGAATAGTTTTCCGTATTTTTAGACAAATTTTTTTAGTTTTGTAGCCGTTGCAAAATCACCCCTCGGAAGTCTCCTTTCAGTTGAATTTTTTTTTATCCATCCAGCAACGACGGTAGGGCCTTGTCCGTGAGGTATTCCAAATGCGTTACTGTGCTCCCTTTCCCTCCGCGAGTGAAAGCCAGACTTTCTTCTTTATATACGCGCCTGATGGCTCTACCATGAGCATCGAAGCCATTTTTAGGAGCTCAAAGAAAACCATAGCTTGGTGCTCCAAATTCTCACTACGAATAGAAATAAGAGTGCACCAGGATAAATAGCAGAAGTTCTCTGAAAGGATTAGCTATCAACCTCGAAGATTACATCAAACAAAATCACCATGTACGGTCCCCCCTGGTCTCTCCTCCGAAAGAACCACGAGGATATCAAATGACAATCCTAAATACCGCAACCAACCTCACTCCACTCTGCGCACCCTAGCCCGATACAATAACACCCCCGCCGCCACTAACTAACTTGAAATTTCTCCGCTGAGCGACGGATTTGCAGCGTCGCAAAGCGTCGCCCCTTCATAACTCCCCCCAAAGCGGGTCAAATGATTGGTGCTCTACACCATTGGACTCGTCTCTCTGTGGCGAGTCTAACCATGTGGAAAACTACGGTACTCGCCGTAAAAAATCGAAAAAAACACGCGAAAAACGCAAATTCGCGTTTCTTTTTCGTTTTTTCGTTATAACTCGCTTCAGAATTAAGATTTTCGAAATCTGAAAAAAGCATTGAACTCAGCTCGTCGAGTTTCTAAAGATGCTTTTAAACTTTAAGAAAGCCTTACTTCAGATTGCGCCATGCACTCGAGCTTTGGCTCGAGAAAAAACTGTTTGAATGTGGTGTGCGCAATCCTAATCCCGCTGATGCTACGATCGTCTAACTTCCAGAGAGATGCGCCTCCAGAATTGCCGCACCATGAACACGTCGGGTGGTAATTCCATTGCTCCAGAACGCGCCGCGTATTCAACATCGTCCATTGTATTGTGAATGGATCGATTGCTTTTTTCCAGATTTCATGGTCCCTATTCCACAGCGGCGCGTTAAATGACTTAACACGTAGTCCCTGCGCTCAACATCTCCTCCTCTCGTGTTCAAATGGAAATCATAGATCAATTCTCGGCTGGACAGTTAGCCTATCTGGTGAAATTTTCCAATGTTTGAGCGAAGGTTTTTCCGAAATCTGAGGAGGTAGCGGGGAAATTTCTTCTTATTGTAGAGTACGCTTACTTGTGTGTAGGAATAAGATCACACACTTGCTTGCAGATGACCGCTCCCTGCGTGCTGTGGCCATGAACATGCCTCCTCGTCATGCCCTAGCCTATTTGGTGAAATTTTCCAATGTTTGAGCGAAGGTTTTTCCGAAAACTGAGGAGGTAGAGGGAAAATCTCTTCACTGTTGTAGAGTACGCTTACTTGAGTGTAGAAATAAGATGACATACTTGCTTGTAGACGAGCGCTTCCGCCGTGCTGTGGCTGTGAAAATGCCTCCTCGTCATGCCCTTGTGGAAAGATCAGATTTTTTGCATTTCCAGATGAACTCGCAGACCTGAGATGTGCCCCATTGGATTCCCCGTGAAAAATGCTATCGAATGTTATGCATTACTCCTCCCAGTTGAAACTTTGGTTTTTCACCGTTTTCAGACTTCCCCTATTGCCGATTGGGCATCATTATTCCACTATTACTGCCCCAAAATCTCAAAGTTTCATTTTTCGTCGAAACTTTGCCTACTGGGGTAATTCGATGCCCTGATTACGAATATGACATTCATTCTCGTAGTGTGGCCCCAAACATCACACCTCGCCCCATTTTTTGCGACATGTTCCATGTTTAGAGCAGATGTTATGTAGAAAGCTGTGAAGGCAGCGACGAATTTCCTCTACTGTCGTAGACTACGGTCACTTGTCTGTAGGAATTACATAGAAACCTTGGTGGCAGGTGAGTCTTCCTTCCGTAGTGTGACCCCAAACATCACACCTCGTCATGCCCTTGCGATATGATCAGATTTTTTTGGTTCTCCAGATGAACATAGAAGACTGAGATGTGCACCATTCAATTCCCCATAAAAAATACTGTCGAACGGTATACAACTCACTTTCTGGAGAACATCTAGTTTACCTGCCACTAGATCCATTTTGTGACATTTCCCAATTTTCGAAGGGATGTTTTGAGGAAATTCGAGAAGGGAGGGACGAACTCTCTTCCCTATCCGTGGAGTAATGATTACCTTCGCATGTGAAAAAAGGTGCCATATATCGCCGCGCTGAGTGAGTGTTTCCTCCCTGGTGTGGCCTCAAACATCGCTCTCCGTCATGCCCTTAAATATGAAAACCAGATTTTTTGGTCTTCCAGGTGGCTCTACGGAGCTGTGGTGTACACCATTCGATTCTCCATGCAAAATGCTATCGAACGATATACATCTCAGTTCCCACTTGAAACTTTCGTTTTTCACCGTTTTCGGCCTTTTCCTTATCGCCGATCGCCTTCCTCAGCCCTGGCCACCCACGTGCTATTCACGTGCGCGGTGCGTGATGACTTTCCCACGCACTTTCGACACGCATAGCGGTGTATCGATCGGGCTGCCCGCCAGCTACCGAGAAAGGCCATCGGCTGTCACGTGAGCTCTCACGCACCGCGCACGTGAATAGCACGTGGGTGGCCAGGGCTGAGGAAGGCGATCGGCGATAAGGAAAAGGCCGAAAACGGTGAAAAACGAAAGTTTCAAGTGGGAACTGAGATGTATATCGTTCGATAGCATTTTGCATGGAGAATCGAATGGTGTACACCACAGCTCCGTAGAGCCACCTGGAAGACCAAAAAATCTGGTTTTTATTTCAGGGCATGACGGAGAGCGATGTTTGAGGCCAACACCAGGGAAGAAACACTCACTCAAGCCCGAGTATATCATCTTTTTCCAACATACAAGTAAACTTACTCTACGATAGGGAAGAGAGTTCGTCCCTCCCTTCTCGAATTTCCTCAAAACATCCCTTCGAAAATTGGGAAATGTCACAAAATGGATCTAGTGGCAGGTAAACTAGATGTTCTCCAGAAAGTGAGTTGTATACCGTTCGACAGTATTTTTTATGGGGAATTGAATGGTGCACATCTCAGTCTTCTATGTTCATCTGGAGAACCAAAAAAATCTGATCATATCGCAAGGGCATGACGAGGTGTGATGTTTGGGGTCACACTACGGAAGGAAGACTCACCTGCCACCAAGGTTTCTATGTAATTCCTACAGACAAAATGACCGTAAGTCTTAAACGACAGTAAGAGGAAAATCGTCCGCTTGCCTTCAACCACACTATCTACATAACCATCTGCTCCTAAACCCTGAAACATGGCCAAAAAATCAGGTAGGACGATGTCTTTGGGCCACCCCATACCCAGAAATGATGCACTTCGTCACCACGGCGCCCATCGAATTACCCCAATAGGCAAAGTTTCGACGAAAAATGAAACTTTGAGATTTTGGGGCAGTAATAGTGGAATATGATGCCCAATCGGCAATAGGGGAAGTCTGAAAACGGTGAAAAACCAAAGTTTCAACTGGGAGGAGTAATGCATAACATTCGATAGCATTTTTCACGGGGAATCCAATGGGGCACATCTCAGGTCTGCGAGTTCATCTGGAAATGCAAAAAATCTGATCTTTCCACAAGGGCATGACGAAGAGGCATTTTCACAGCCACAGCACGGCGGAAGCGCTCGTCTACAAGCAAGTATGTCATCTTATTTCTACACTCAAGTAAGCGTACTCTACAACAGTAAAGAGATTTTCCCTCTACCTCCTCAGTTTTCGGAAAAACCTTCGCTCAAACATTGGAAAATTTCACCAAATAGGCTAGGGCATGACGAGGAGGCATGTTCATGGCCACAGCACGCAGGGAGCGGTCATCTGCAAGCAAGTGTGTGATCTTATTCCTACACACAAGTAAGCGTACTCTACAACTAAGAAGAAATTTCCCCGCTACCTCCTCAGATTTCGGAAAAACCTTCGCTCAAACATTGGAAAATTTCACCAGATAGGCTAACTGTCCAGCCGAGAATTGATCTATGATTTCCATTTGAACACGAGAGGAGGAGATGTTGAGCCGCCAGGGACTAACATAGACCTTAACTCACTTAGCGCGCACAGCGAGTGGAATAGGGACCATGAAATCTGGAAAAAAAGCAATCGATCCATTCACAATACAATGGACGATGTTGAATACGCGGCGCGTTCTGGGGCAACTGCTGAGACCCATCTCTCTGAAGAACGATCATGATGCATAAGCGGGATTATATGCGCACCACATTCAAACAGTTTTTTCTCGAGCCAAAGCTCGAGTGCATGGCGCAATCTGAAGTAAGGGCTTTCTTAAAGTTTAAAAGCACATTCTTATAGAACTCGACGAGCTGAGTTCAATGCTTTTTTCAGATTTCGAAAATCTTAATTCTGAAGCGAGTTATAACGAAAAAACGAAAAAGAAACGCGAATTTGCGTTTTTCGCGTGTTTTTTTCGATTTTTTACGGCGAGTACCGTAGTTTTCCACATGGTTAGACTCGCCACAGAGAGACGAGTCCAATGGTGTAGAGCACCAATCATTTGACCCGCTTTGGGGGGAGTTATGAAGGGGCGACGCTTTGCGACGCTGCAAATCCGTCGCTCAGCGGAGAAATTTCAAAAGTCTGCGGATGCGTACGCTAGTTGCTCCAATCAGTGATTTTGCTATAGATTCAATTTTCTATTCCTCTTCTTCGTAGAGCATGACACAGTCTGACCGTACAAACGGTGATTTCCTGTTCCAGTAAACTTCAGTGAGCTTCCTTATTAGACTGCTAATTATCCTGTGCTCTTACCTTCATACGTAAGCTGAAATATTGGCCAACCAACCTAAGGTTTCCACCTCCACCCCCTTGCACGCCCAAATGCCTCGATCCCTCAGTAGAGCCAATCAGCCGCGCTAATACCAAAAAAAAAGACAAATGTCCACCCCTCTCTTCTGGTTCCCCACTCGCCGAGGCACCCAAGGCGCCCAGACAACGTAACGCCTCTACCACCATCTACCCACCACTACACCCGACAACACACCCCCGAAGTCGCCTCTGAATCGCGATAAAAAAAAATACCACAACTGAAAGACTTCTCAACGAGCGAGGTTATCCTATCCTCCTTCCAACGGCTACAAAACTAAAAAAGAATTAAGTCCTAAACAATACGCCCGAACCAATATATCCATCAGCACTCTGCTACTTGTCCTCGGCTATAGCGCTTTCTCTAACCGCCCGTCCGTCTCCTACCAATCTCCCACAGCCTCGACCGATGTGCAGACCTTTCTCAGAACCGAATCATTATACTTTTGTCGGGCGAGAGGTCACCCCCACCCTCCACCCACTTTTTGCCACACGCCCCCCCCCCCAACCTGCCTCATCCATCCGCCGCAACCGACGCACTCCCTATACACCAACTCCCCCCCGCCGTCCCGCCAACACCCCCGCCCTCCGAACCCATCCCCACCTCACTCACTCTGCCCCCGCGGACCCCTCCCCAGCCCCCCCTGCACAGTACTGATCACTAGTCCCCCCCTGACACCCTCACCACTCCACCCCACAATCACACCCTCACCACTCAGGAGCCTCACCACCAGATCCGCTCGTGCAATGCACTGCCGTATAGCCATGCTAATTCTATCCGATATGAAAGGCAATTGGAGTGCGCCATCTCTTCGCGACTTCTCGCGGAATGCCCTCGTGAACCTTCGCGATTTCTCGCGGAATTTCTCTGTGAGCCTGATTCTTCGTTTTCGTTCCATAACCATTCGCTCTTGCAATCTCGGAAGCTAGCCTTACGTGACTCATCTCGCTCCACGTCGCCTGTACAAACTCCAACTGCTGTTCTGTACATGTTTCGAACAACCGCACTTTTACAGCTCTGGGGTGTGCAGACTTTGCATGGAGTAGGATGTTCTTTGAGCTGCTTTTCCGGTACCACTTCACACTATACGTACCGTTCGAGATTTTTATCTGTGTGTTCAAGTAAGGTAGCCAACCATTGTGTGGAGCTTCTCTTGTGAACTTTATGTACTGTGATTGTTGATTGAGTATGCTGAATAATTCATCCATTTCAAATTGTGTTGAAGTAATTACGCAGCAGTCATCAATATATCGGCAGTACATAATGGGCATGCGTGCTATCACCGGTCGTTCTATTCTACCCATAAAGCAGATAGCTAGGACCGGTGCTAGACGCTGCCCCATTGCAAGCCCCCGATTTTGTGAGAAGTACTGTCCACACCACTTGAAAATGTTACAGTTCAGGCATTCCTTATCAGGGTCATAATGTGCACTTTGCTCAATCCGAACGTTACAATTTCTGCACCATGCTCATCTAGCATTTCAGAGAGCGCTTGCAGGGCTTCATTATTGTTTACGTTCTAAAAATTTTAGCTCACGAAAATGACATCGGTGCTAGAAAAATGTTAGAGGCGTTTATATCCGCGTGAAAAATCCAAGACTGAACAACCGAAATGAATGCATGGCCATTACCAATGAATTCTTGCCTTTCATTCCTTTATGTGGACTGTGAGATCACCACATACGACACGTAGGACGCTGACTGTCCAATGGTGTCTCATTTTATTTGCTCACTAACAAGAGGAGGCTGCTGAAACTGGTGGACTCACCACAGGTTAGTTCGTTCGCTGGGATCGTTTATTTTGTACTATATTTCGCGTTAGAACTCAGTAAGATTAGGCGCTTTACCGGGTGAGCTACAGAGCTAGGACTTCGAACCAGTTTCAGGTCCTGAAGACGACGAATTGTCGAAACGTTGACCAATAAACGTGTTCCACCATAACAACCTGTATGGCACAGAAGAAATAACACAATATTTCCAGGAAAACCGAACATGGAGCTTAGAAAGTATTTTTAGTATTGTCCCATCGCCCGATGTAATTTTTAGAGTTTTGATTTAGTCTTTCATTGATTTCGAGATTTTCGCTCTTTACACTAAATCCTTCAAAAGCCCACTTTTGATCGGGATTTTTTAATAGAGATCAGGCAAAATACGTAATCGTGGCATTCTGCATTTTGAAAATCACTGCATGATGTGGGAAAATGAAGCCATGACATCCTTTCCAAATTTCTGTTCCAGCCAGAACAATCCTCTCTTGGCTCGAGAAGTGCTGGGGGAGGGGGAGAGTCGTTCCGAAGCCGAACATTGTGGAGGGTGTCGAAGCTGCCGCTATGTCCTCGACATGATTTTCAATCTGATCTAGAGCTATTTTCATCATGGAACGCTTCTAACGTAATACGGACCACCGTCCCAACAGCTCCTCAGAGGCATGAAATTGAGTAGCAGGGTGGGGTTACATTGTACGTGAAGTACATAATTGTCACAATATTGCTGGGATATGGGCGAAACTCTTCGACAAAGGCGAGGAACGGACTCGCATCTCTCACTTTCCAGTGATTATGTTACCAATCTGGAATTCAAAAATAAACTGCACCCTATCCTGTAGCTTGACCGGACCAGTTTCGCGTGAAGTACTTGGAACCGACTTCAGGTTCCAAAAACGACGAGTTGTTCGAAACGTTAACCGAACAAATAAAAGGTCCATAGTAACAACCTGTGCCACAATACAACATCAAGCAATATTATCAATATGCCTAGGCTTTGAGAAGACCGAACATGGGATTTACTGAGAAGATGCTGTGTTGGCGCATGAAATGGAATTGTTGCTAGTGAAACGTTAGGAATTTTCCCATGAAATCAATTGTCGAGGGTAGATCGACATTTTTCACTCAAGCGACAAGCAAGGTGGCAGCCACCTTACCACTACTCATTTCCGCCAAAGTTTATGCAAGACAGTATGGAATTACTTTCCGGGTGAAAACGAGAAAAATATTTGTAGTTGAAACGTAATTCTGAAAGTGACAAAAAAGATTTGAAAGGGTCAGCATGCCAATCGGCTACTTGAGAATTTTGGTTGCGGAAGCAAAGTAAATCTAAATGGAGCAAAATTTTGGCTAAAAAGACTCCGATTTCAACAAGACCCGCCCGCTTTCATGAAAGTCCAACTTATCAGTCTCAATGAGCATATACAATCAATTTATCTGAAGAACAGCCCAAGACAGATTCCGGCCAAGATGATCCCTTTGATGTCGAACAAGGTGAAAAAAAAACAAAATACCTTTAATCGCCCACTGTATGTAGAAAAGCGATGTGGAACATATTTCGGATGCAACACAATGAATTTCTACCTTTAAAAAGTGTTGTTACTGCGGAATGACTTATCGTTAGCCGTTCTCCAAATGTTCAAAGATCTATAGCATAATAACATTTAAACATGGATGAGATTGCAGACTGAATTGATACCCTTCGTAAATGTATTATATTAACCCATTGCGGACCGCGTGCTGCACCATGTGCAGCACGCCACCACGCGGAGAAGGATAGTAATCTTCGATTTTTTCAGCATTTTGCTAAGTTACAAAATCAACAGTTTACTTTTTCAGACACAGGATATATCATATATTTGCGTACTGGTTAAATTTTCGATAGATTATTGGCCACTGATAAAAGAGATGACAAAAACCTACGGAGGTGCAATTATAACGGCGGTCCGCAATGGGTTAATTTGACCTTTTTTGAGAGAGCGTGCCCCACACATACCTAAATGTGCACAAATGGAAATTTTATAATCGCTGCAGTGACGGTAATTCTGCACACGGCAATGCGACCTTTCCTTGAAGCTTCAAAGGCGGAGCTTATGATTAAAATATTAGGTTGTCTCATAATGTAGTGTCGCTTTTTTCAACCAAAAAATTTTCATCTAAATCCCCATGCTTTTACATCGTGTCATATACCATTCGAAAGAGAATTGTCTGCTCTACAAGATGCTATGTTCTCTTCCACCTCTGTTCCAGGTTTTCAAATTTTAGGCCTGCGAAATGGGAGGTCCAGCCGACAAAAATTGACCAAACCGACAACTATCTCTAACTTTATCTTCCCTTGGGAGAAATCAATCAATGATGTACCCTCTACTTATGCATGACCTCTTCTAAACATTACACTATTAGGTTTCCCAACAAGTCGCGTCGTTCCATTTCCAGACCTGGTTTTTCAACCAGAACTCGACGGTCGAGCACCATTACCTGAGATCTAGGTCGAAATTTTTTTATAGCCGAGACATTGAAAAACTAGTAGAATTTCAAAGAACAAGTCATGACTAAGTTAGGAATGTACGCCTGGTTGATTTTCTCATCTTCTCAGGGATAATTTTTTTCAAAGAAATGCGGTCACTTTCGTGGATAAAACACCTTATTCCTAAACACCTAAAATTCGAACTAATTCCCAACAAACATAAAAACAAAACAAATGAGCGAATAGAGCAGAAGAAGTGCTCACAAAAGGAACACCAGTTGATATGAAACAATGGCGTTTACGAGGAACAATTTCAATTTGAAAATTGCTATGGCTTATCGGTCAGCCAATTCGAAAAGAAACACGGCAAAGCTTTTTCGGCAACCTAAGAGTGGAATGTTTAGAAGAGGTCATGAGTAAGTAGAGGGTACATCATTGATTGATTTCTCCCCAGGGAAAATAAAGTTAGAGCTAGTTGTCGGTTTGGTCAATTTTTGTCGGCTGGACCTCCCATTTCGCAGGCCTAAAATTTGAAAACCCTGGAACAGAGGTGGAAGAGAACATAGCATCTTGTAGAGCAGACAATTCTCTTTCGAATGGTATATGAACGATGTAAAAGCATGGAGGATTTAGAAGAAAATTTTTTGGTTTGAAAAAAAGCGACACTATTTATGAGACAACCTAATACAACCCACTAGAAATCAAGGCAAAGGTAGTGAGTGATGCAGAAAGAAAAAAACGAGAAATACAGCCTGGAAAAAGGGTTCCCCTTCTGCTCTCTAAGTTGCGCATAAGCCTGTCCTAACTAACGGCTGAAGCGCTCTCCGCTAGGCGGCTAGAGCCAGATGGCGAGTGCATGGGCGGGCAGGAGCAACAATGGCACGGAAACGGTCATGCTAGATCGCCGGGGCATATCCTTCGCTGCTAATTGCGTGTCGGTTCGAGCCTTTAAGAGGTCTGTCTGTCTTTATATTAGGTAGGTTCCCAATTCTTCGACCTTCGATCTTATTGTGAAATTCTGCTTTTGAGCAATGTAATTTTCAGGAGCTTCGCACAGAGTCATTTGGATATTTCCGCAATAGCGGTTCAGTATCTGCTTTGTTTATTATATCGGCCGAAAAAACACTCTGAAGTTGACGAAAAATGGGTTTCTCGTCTTTGTTAGCTGAAGGCGAATCAAATGAAATTTGAACGAGATAACATTGTCCAAGCTAGACGTGCAGGTTCATTCGCGCTTTGGGCGGAAGTTTCATTTTCCTTTTTTATTAGTTTTTTTTTCTATTCAGCATTGTTCTAGGGTTACCCAACTCTGTTTCCAATAATATAATGGTACGAATGAAACGAAAGCGAGAATGCAACATTTTGACAAGAACACAATTTTTGATTCAGAAAATGCCCATGACAATATGTCAGAGCCTAGAACAGCGCTCCACTGACGCCTCTGTAGAGGGATAGAGGGATAATTATCGAGCCCAATTCGATCCAGACCTATTAATAGCGCTGTCCCAATATAGTGATGAAATCTTTGATGCTCAGTTTTAGTTCTCGTTTGGCAGCAGTGGTGTACTGACAATAGGGGCAGCAATCGCGAATGTGACCCGGTGATTCGAAAGTATTCAGGTGCAGTTTTGTAGTTTCTAATACCTTGCTTAAAGCCACGAGTCAGGCTCAGTGGACCAAACCAATCACTTTAGTCGTCTTTGTGCATGGCTACGCACCCACAGAGACGTTACCATGCTCAGAATCCCAAACGGCGCCGTAATAAGGCCTCCAGGGCACGTACTATGCGCTATCGCCGCCTAGCCCCGCTACGACCGCCCACCTCGGGAAGTGGTGCGTGGCTGGCATAACGTGTGAAATCAGCTAGGTTGATTGCCGTATCAACCGATAGAACGACTGACATCTCCAGAAAACTTGTTTGTACGTGCCTCTTCCCCAAGCCAGCCTCCTTCACTGCTAGTGGGAAAGAGGGTTTTGTTAACGCCTTGTCGACGGTTTTTCTCAGTTTTTTCTCCACTGTCGTTCCACTTCGCATCTCTATACTCAGTTTCAATCGCCATAATACCCCCTTATTGAGCCCGACTTTTGCCCCGACTTTTGCCTTTAGGCTTTCAGTTATAACTAGTTAGTGATAGTTGATTGGTGATAACGGGTCATTTTAGATTGTTTTTTTTATATTTTAGATTGGCAGTATTTTCCCTTTTGAATACATATTCTTTATTCATGTTGTTTTGTTGTATGGTTTTCCAATTTGACTGCCATTTCTACGTGTCTAGTACACATGTTTGGGTGGTGTTGTGACCCCTAGGCCGTCTCCCTTAATGAGGTCACTTCGCAGTTATCGCGGAGTATTCTTAATTAGGTGTGAATCGCACCATACTTTACTGACCCGTTATCTTGCCTAGCCAGTCAA
Organism: Ostertagia ostertagi; assembly: GCA_036418205.1. Classification (NCBI taxonomy): domain Eukaryota; kingdom Metazoa; phylum Nematoda; class Chromadorea; order Rhabditida; family Trichostrongylidae; genus Ostertagia; species Ostertagia ostertagi. The sequence goes on along the minus strand of MU869699.1, from coordinate 25,121 downwards.
ATCTCTACACTTTTTTAGCCCCTTTAGGAGACGAGTGATCTGCGCGAAGCAAATTAATACGATTCAGTTTTAAGTAGAAGTCCAAGGGTAAAGCGGTCATACAAAGAAAAAAATATCCACAAAAGAATATCAGACCGGCTGCCGATTACCCTGAAGCATATAAGCCGGATGATTTTGCTTTAGCCTCCTTCTGAATTTGCCAAAGATATCCCACCATTTACGCTTGAAAAGTGAGACATGGTTTTGCAAATGTGGAGCGAACTGCAGGAGTGAACGCTTTACGTAAGAATTGGATAAAAGAACTCACATATTCCGAGAACGAGGATTCGAAAGACTTTGTTGATGATATAAGGGCTGAGATATCTGGGTTGTTTCCTTCCAAGAGCACGAGAATGTATGATATAAAGAGAAACACCGAGCGAGATACCAGACAGTAGGAAAAAACCGAAGATTCCTCCAGTGACCAATAAAACTTCTGAAATTGCCACTTGAGCAGTGATGCACCGACTAATTTGTCATCAGAGTTGCGAAAAGCCATTTCGCCTGGACATCAACTCCAGGCGATACCCCGGCAGTTTTAGGCCTTACCCAGTCCCATTTTTCGAATGCAAGCGTGCAGGAAGACATTGGCGCTGATCAGCAGTGGAGCAGATATCCATGCGATTTCCTGTAAACAGAATTCACAATATTGTCTTCTACGCTCCCTAAAATAAGAAACATTAGTCTTATACATAGATGTTTTTGCCTCTCGCAGACGTAGTGGCTCACTAGCTCTAGCTTAGTATGAATTGCGAACTGAACTACGGTCCACAGGCACACCTATTTGTATAGCTCTCTGCAAATGACCCATCACTAATAAGATGATGGATATAACTCGAAGATTGAGGGCTCCGAAAAGGCTCAAACTTGTTCCACATATGCTACTTTATGGAGACGAAGCAAACTGTTTTCTATGCCAATCATCTGTCCACATTTACGGGACGGAGGCGGGGCAAGCATCGTCGCTACCACATGCTTGGCTCGAGGATCAAATCTCGCGCACAATTGTGAGCCCTCAACCGCACCAATGTTGGAAAGTAGGTACCCATTGTGGTCTAAAGAGACAATAACAGATGCACCTAGAGCAGCTCTCAGAATAGAGCGCTCACGCCGGAAACGACTCTTCGATTCGGAATGGACCTAGAATGCGTGGCGCGTCCAAAAAGGTGTAAACAAACTTTGAAGGGTCTATTCTGTACTTATTCTTACACCAACCTCTTAATGATGATAATTCGAGTTTTCTTAGAGGTTTCTAAGAATTTACTTGTAGTTGTTAGGAAAGTGAGTGAAAATCGTAACTAACTTGTAGGTAGATGATGACAAATACAGAATGAAGACTCGCGATCTCCTGGTCTACCATCGCATGGCTGGATTGTTGAATATTCGAATACTTCGGTGCCACAACCTAATAAGAAAATTCTCATGAACCCACGAAGACTTTTTTCGTTATCTGCTCGTTAGCGGGCTCTCATATGCAGATTGATTATAAGCAGCGAAATTCCTTATGCAAATTAAAAGAGTAAGTGGGAATCCTTCAACTTAGAGTTCGCAGAAGTGGCAGGGAATCCGAAACAATAACCTACTTTAGGCTTTTTAGAAAGATCTCATTAAACATCATAACATACTAGGACCTCAACATAGAGAGGGTCATGGAACAATGAATGAGCTGAAAAGAAAAAAAAACAAAAGGAAAACAGAGTTATGATGAATATGAGACTGAATGAAAATTCATCAACGAATTGTCATAGCAACGTCAAGAACAGAAATGACATAAGGTAGATGTGTAAATGCCAAGGGTAGCATATATTCCGAAGAATCACGCACGAAAACACCTGGCAAATATTAGAAAAACGGGGACTAGTGAAGGTCCGAAAATCCCACTCAGTTATGAGCTTGGTCACAAGTAGAGCTTGAAACTAATTAAGTTCACGAGAGAATGTATTCCTGGAAAAGTTTGCCTAGAAGAGCTCAGAATAAACTTATTTCCACAGAATGTTTTTATTGTTACAGCCAAGTGACATCCATTTGTTACTAATGTGATAACTGAGTGCGGCTCTACTACACTTCAGCAGTGGAACCTGAAGTGGGCATATCCTTTGAGTTCTGGATATTTCTTGCGCGTTCCTGAGATGACGTCAGAAACGCTAAAAGGGATAGCGTATGGCGCAAAGTGAGCAATTCGCAAGCTTCGAGCCATATTTAGGCTCTGGAAAATGACATTACGACTAAATTGTTGGCTAAATAGTTTCCACCTATCAATTTCGTGGCACAAGTGAACAGGTTAGCCGATTAATTGTGTTTCTGCACATACTAAAAAACTTTGATATGATCTATCTATGCTGTTAGAGTTCCATACTTTTCGCTGTCATAGAAAGTCAAAGGAAAAAGCGTCTACCCTATACTTTGGTAAAAGTGAAGAGTTTCGAGTGCAGACCACACACCACAAGTGACGACAGCCAAGAAAAACGTGGCTTTTCTTTTCTTTTCTTGGCCGTCGTCACTTGTGGTGTGTGGTCTGCACTCGACGCTCTTCTCGTTTTTCGATATAGAGGGTACTACCAGTAATTCTCACCAACTAAAAACCGCATATGCACCAGTTGAGATGTTGAAGCAAAGTTATACAGAAGTTTTGTTATAATATTCCAAATAAGATTGCATACGTCGTCGCAATTGCAAAAAAGCGCAAGGGGCAATAACTCAAACAAACAAGGAGTCGGTTTAGAATTGTGAAATTCTCACAAGTTCTACAACATTCATAATGTCTAATACTGCTTCGGGTATGTCTAAGAAAAACTCTTATAGTACCAGTAGCGAGAGCAAGCACGACATGCTTCATGTACCTACAATCCGAGGGACTGTGATTGCACTTACTTACAATCCGTAATGCTTCAAAGGATTGCTTAATTCTACTTCTTATATCCATCCATTCATGCAATCTACACACGAGCGCTGGAATGGTGCTTTTGGAGATCAGGTGGCGTCAACGATGGCAGAATGACTTACGAAGCTCAAAAACTTGAAATAAGCTTTAAAAACCCCCCCTACATGGCACATTCGAATCATCATTGGGCCTGTCATTTTAATGTAGAGATGACAGAGACAACGAGTAAAAAGTGGATCCTGAAGAGGAATCCGAGGTAGCTACGGAGAACCCCATCCAAGGTGGAATAATATATTTCCAAAATATCCTTCTATTTTATAAAGCGCTAACTTTGTGTGTCGGTTTGTATGTCTGTATGTGTGTGTGTGTGTATGTATGTATGTATGTATGTATGTATGTATGTATGTATGTATGTATGTGTGTCCGTCCGCAAAATGAAGTGAGTGAGAAGGAAGCTCATGGGATAAACAAACCGCTAACAAATCGGGTAGCTACAGGACTTTAGCTATTATGTTTTGCAATGGCATGATTGTGATAACATCCCCAACGGCTATATAAACACGCACTTAGCACACTTTCGGTCATTCGACAAGGTGATGCTGTGGTAGCCGGCGAGCAGAGGGGAACGAGGGGAGAGTAAGGAGAGGAGGGAGAAGGGAAAGCTTACGCAAGGTAGGGAGGTTCCGGCGCTTGCCGGGGGACCAATCTGGTATCTAGAAAAGTGGATTAGGCACACTGGAAGCAAGTTGCAAAAAATCGGTAAGTGTAAGAGTGATTCGAGCTGAGAAGACAGTCATCAGGGGCTACCAAAGTAATAAAGCGAAAAAAGCCGGTTAATTCACCTATAAACGGTCTGATTACAGGTGCACGGCAGCGAAAGTTTCACGTAAGAGGTGACTAACTCAATTCCATTGTTTTTTGTTCGCTGGAAAAAGCAATTATTGTAGGGGATAGGTACAACTTGTTCATTCAATGTATCTTTCAAAATGATCTTTCGAAAAACTCGGACGTTTTTTCACCCTTTACTATTGAATGCTCTTTTTTCATTTCGGAAAGGCGGCCATCTTTTTATGCTATTTCCTTGCGCTGTCCAACAGTAGGTTCACCTCTGAATCGTTCTGCCGTACTTTTGCAAAGCCCTGAACACTACATACGTAAATAGGTTTGGAAGGATGGAAAGTAGATCAGATACCGAGCTATTTGAATATGGCCCAGAACCGAATATATACATATGCTCCAAAGTATGTATTACAGTTGCTCACATAGTTTTCGTAAAGATATCGAGAGCTTGGAGGTGATGAGGGTGGTGATTCCCAAAGATTTGCCAAAAACTCTGATTGGAGCATCCTTCTGTGAATATATTGAGCCTCCCAAACTGTCCGGCAACTGATTTGCCTTTTCTATTGGGTTGGAACACAATATTGCAGCGTTTGTTTTTTTCGAGCGTTTAAATTGAACCTATGCAAGTATTACCCGAAAAACAAAGGTATGTGGTTTGAAAGTGGTTTTTTCCGCTCTACTGCACTGTTTATCATTTTATTCAACATTGTAATTTTACTCCGATATTGCTCAGATATTGCTCCGATAGCACTCAGCAGTTTGGAATTCCAAGCGGCAAGAATCGGCACTTCGGAAATGCACTTCTTCGATTTATATCAAAAATTCGACGATGGGCTCGATCCTTTTTTACTAAATCCACTGATTTTTGCCGATTTACACCGAAGTGGAATCAAAGTCGCAAATAGTAGCGAGGAGCACATCACTCATTCGTCTTATATTTATAGTTTTCGCTTCAAACGCTTTCCTCAAATGCAAGCGCTAGGTCACTATGTTCCAACCTTATAGGAGTACTGAAAGAGGTGGATATTTTAGGCAATTCGCTAACAGCGCGCCGTAAAAAATCTTATCTTTATTTTGAAGTGTCATCTCCTGATTTCTACAATAGCTTGTTTCTTGTGACATCAGCGACCCAATTTCCTAATGGTTTACAACAAACTATGTACAGCGGATTCCTTGTTGCAGACTGTGGAACTTTGCTCGATGAATTGGCCACGACCAATCCCACAAAATTTGCAAAACTGAAACTGCGTTGAAGGAAATTTACAAAAGTAGTTCCACCGTCATCGTATAATTCCCAGGAAAGTTGGTCATGCTGTTTAGTTTAGTCAACAAAAACTCAGAAAACCATGAATTCGCAGTGGAGGAGATATCGAACAACTATACTCGAAAGCAGACGAAGCCGAGATGAAGAAAGCAGCACATGAAATGGGCAAATAATGAAATGATACTCGTGGGAGCGAGCGCAACAAAGGCAACAGCTGAAGTCAAAACCAGCAGATCAATCAATATTATATGGAATAAAAATTTACGAGAAAAAAAGTAAAGCTCCAATCTACTAATTACTGTGCGACCAATAAGTGTGAACAGGCATTCTCCAGGGCATGTTCGAAAAGTAGCAGAGAAAGCGCTGGGGTTGAGGGCAGGGTCAATCGTGCGTTGCTCAGTTTCCAATGGTGGGTCGTGTCCTTTTAATCTATTCATTTATTTATTGGTCAATAACAGACAAGATATGTATCCTTTTGACTACTGGTGGTACAAATGTGTACCACTTCCGTAGTCAAAGGCACTACACTAGGAACACTTTTAGAATTTATTTTTTTTTAAATTTCACCATTAGGGACACTTTTAGAATTTATTCAGACTGGAGTGCTCGCTTGGTGGCGGAATTGGTACACATAGGAGTGCTATAATTTTTGCTTCGACAGCAATTCGTCAGAAGCCAAAGCGAGTTCCTCTAAATGAACTATTAAGGTTTATTGTACCGCACGTCATTGGGCAGTAGACGCAGCTCTTATATGGTGTCCCCCTACATTTCTATTAGGTGCAACATACGCCAACGAAAAATGAAAGACGGGCATTTTATCAGCCGAACCAGGCAGGGTACTATGCCGCGTTCCATGACAGTGTTGGAAGATTCCAACCTCCAAGATTCTGCGAGTTCACATGGCGCGGAAGTGGGATTTAGAAGCTACTATGACGACACAGATTTCGAAGCAGTAGAAGACGACGAAAACCCGTTAGAGCAGGAGCACCCGGTCAGACCGGCGCTTCTACAGAGTGGGTTCGCATTTCCACGCGTGTGATCGCTACGGGACAATTTTTGGGCTTTGTTCCGCTAATGAGATATGAAAATCGTGTATCCGCTATTTGTCAACAACGCTAGCCAGTTTATATTTCAAAAGACTCATACGAGCGGTGATGGTGTGGTGACAAGAGGATTCGCTAGTGCGAGCATGGTCCCTGGATCAACAATCCAGGGTATCGCGTAGTCAGAAAAAATTTCACTAGGCGGGTTTAGCTTTACAAGGAACGGTTATACATAATAATATAGTAACCCATTTCAATAGTGCGTAGGTTTAATATTATGGCAATCCTTTATTTCACAAGACCGATTGACTGAACGTGAATAGTCTTAGGAAAAAAGGATTTTTTTTAAACGAGGGAACTCTATTGAGATCGTCTTAGTACTAATGTGTAGAGCTGATTTGCGAGAAAGGCATTTGTAAGGTGAGTTGAGGATGTGGAGGATGCGTTACCCAGGTGATAGAGTCGTGATGATGGGGGAAGATCGGTGTTTAACGGAATTTTTGAAGATTTTGGAATATATTTACTTCATGAAAGAATGTAGAGGAAAGTGGATTTTGACTTGTTTTGTTTGTTAACTGCTGTTTTAACGCCGCAGTTCGCGTTGCGAATGTTTCACAAGAATGCTGGGTTGTGAACAAAACTTTCGCCCCAGGCGGGACTAGAACCCGCACCTCTCGCTTTCCGGGCAAGTGCCAGTTACGCTACCGGGGCCATTTCATTCCAAACTCGCTGTTTCATGGTATAGTCTAGGCTTTCAGCACTCACACGTCTAACGTGTTGAGCCGGTTAGCCGGTATCGGCAATGACCGCGAGGCTGAAAGCTTTAGCAATGAATTTTGACTTGTTTTGTTTGTTAACTGCTGTTTTAACGCCGCAGTTCGCGTTGCGGATAGCACCCAGTTTCTGTGATGACCAGAATTGAAAGTGACAAAATAGTTGGATTTGACGCCCATTAGTTACCTCTCCCTGTCCCGCATGTCATATTGGGAGACCCGTAATAGTGGTGATTAGGAGTGCGAACAGGTCGAACCTATGTTGCGATAAGTAGCACGGGCGAGTCGCATTTTTGGTGAGTTTTGGTAGGGTGCGGTAGTATCTTGTGTAGGTTGTAGAAGTGGATGTTGGAGGAAAGGGCGTGAAGAGGGAAGCGGCGCTTGGGAGAAAATTGGGGCCGTTTTCAGACGCGGCGTGAGTACCCCCCGCCCCGCCTCACGGCAGGGAGGGAGGGGGGGCGCGCTATGAAAACATTCATGCGGGGGGGTCGTAAAAACTTCGAAAGTAGCAACGATAAGCGACGGACCCTGGGGATGCAGCTGTGGAAGCCGCATCAGAGATCTTTTTAAGGAAGCTCGTCGAAGTACTAAAATCTGAAATAACGGCGCGGTTATAACAGGTTAGGGTGACGTGAAGACTCAAGATTCACGTGGATCAGAACCACTTCAAAAGCAACCTACTGGGATAGGATCTATTTCTGGATGCCAGATTTGATATTGACATAAATTTTATCTGAAAAAGTCACCTTTTCTAAGTTATGTAAAAAATACATATGCGGTCAAATGATTGTATAATATTTCGAATTAGATTGAAATGAGGTGAATTTAAGTGGACTCGTGAATGTCGACTATTTTGCCCTTTCGTTTACACATTATACTTTTTAAAGCCTGCCCTGCTCTCGAGGGAGGAAAGAATGAACAAGCAACGCTCAGCAGGGCAACTTAAAATGGGCATTAGTTTAATATCCATTTGCTTTTAGGTCCCTTACTCTACATAGTCTCTGATTCTCTACATAATTCCTTACACTAGGTTGCTGTACTTTCATGAAACAACAATAGCTACCGAATATTTATGATTTTGGGTTACAACTCAACTGAAAGAATAATTATTAGGTTAACATTGAATGATTTGAAGAGGAGCATCGAGGAGTTTTGATCATTCCTCAATGGGAAAATCAGTGAATTCTGTAGCGAGAAGAAAAAGAAGAGCGAGTCTGTTCCAAAATCCAAAAATCTTAGCCTCCCACTTACGCTGCCTAGACACCTCTATCTATTATGCAATTGAGCCCGACCATTGGAAAATTCACCTTCGCTGCAGGTGAGCTTCTTCTGATCTTGAAAAGTATTGACTGAAATAACTGACTTTCACGACAACTTTTTTCTGACTTTATGATAAGGGATATGATGAGAGCACCAACCATGGTGAGCTAAATTTATGCAAAACACCCGTTCTCGCACGGAAGTCTGTGAGATGAGCGAAATTTCCGACTTCTCTAGTCATAGGAAGGAAGAGCGTAGGGAGTTGTCGCAGAAGCTATGGACCACTTACCAAGCATTCAAATTGATCCCGTGAAGTGCATTAGAAGGGAATGAATGTGGAAGAGCTTTCAAAAGACACTCTCGGAATTCTCGAGAGATTTCGATGGACGAGGCAAGATATGAAGGCACGATCGAGCATCACGAGCGTCAATCTCCACTAAGGTGTGACTTCCGCTGTTCCAGGAATGAGAGCAGAAGAAAAATCGTTCGCCAAGGAAGAACTCCTATAAACTAGAGTCTAAAACCAGGGGCCCCAGTAGATCGTGCCTGCATATCTTGCCTCGTCCATGGTTCGAAGAGGGCAATTGAAAAGTGAAGAACATGGTCTCAACCAAATGA
>MU869698.1:22635-39573 GCA_036418205.1 Ostertagia ostertagi | reverse complement strand
AGCCTTGATTGCAGGAGCGCTTCTGATCTGACAAGATGACGCCACTGTACCGTTTCCAGCAGCTGAAACAGTTTGGAGATATGAAGTTTGAACCCAACATGCCCTGACCTCTCATTAGCTCCAAACACGATCTGACACCGTCATGTTCCTGTTGCCTGCAAACACGAGAAGTTCGTTTTAGTGAAGAGCGCATGGAAAGACATCCTCCGAGACAAGATCGACAAGCCCATGGAGGCTATGCTACGCAGGTGTCAAGCCGTTACAGATGACAAAGTTTTTGCAACAAAGTGCTGAAGTTCCAATTGTTAGATCTGTTGTTACACAGGTTGTTGTGTTGTTAGTTAAAAAGTTTAGATGCTTGAATTTCTGAAACGTAAGATGGTGTTCGACTAAAAAAAGTTTTAGAAACTCCAAAACATTTTCCAAGTCACCTAAACCCTTTAGTTATACGCATTGAGAGTAAAAAAAACAGAGCAAAAGCTTGGGTTTTCAGAAAGTTATGTTCAAAAAAGTGGTAACGCATACGTATCTACACGGTACTCAACAGTGGGGAGGGCAAAAATAGCCTTTTTGCCATGGCGCACACCATCATACTTTTCGTCGCAGTTTAGGAAGGTTTTACGACTCAACATTCCTGAGATGTTCCCCTATGATTAGAAGTAGACCCTTCTATATTAAAGTTGGTAGCCGGACAGGTGGGCGGAAGTGATGTAGTGGCAGTACCACGCGAGCGGTCCGGGGATCAAATCCTGGGTCGTGAGTCGCCCGGGCCAACCAAGCCTTCCATCCCTCCGGGGTCGGTTAATTGGTACCAGACTTGTCTGGGAGGATAAAAAACACTGACTTGTACATTGGCCATCCTTTTCCAACAGCGCCATGAGGAGCGTCGAGATTGAAAATCACGTAGTGGTTGGTGTGTTGATCATCTTCAAACAAAAAAGCCATCCCTGGTAGAGTAAAGTGTGGATCGATAGGGGTTGAAGGATCTCAACGCATGTGGAATTCAAATAGGGTTTTTTTAACCTCCCCCTCCTTCTAGCCCCAGACCTTGTAGAGTTGTCTTAGTGCAGATCCTTTACATAAGAAGGTGGTATGCCACGCAATCTGGCATGTTCAGATTCCTTCTCAGCTGCGTCACGTGAGGCCTCACTATCGAAAGTCATCGAGTGTCCGATGCATGAGTCTCATTCATGAGAAAGCCAACCTGGATAGATTGTGACGGCAATGTACCGCGGTTGAAAAAGCGTGCCCTCGCATGTTGTATTTTGTGGTGGGATCTTCACAGCTGGCCTCTGACCTCGATAGGTATGTTTCGCAGCACTCCTTTATAGACTATTTGGACTTTTCAACCTTTTGTATATATGTTAACGTATATATGTATATATATATATATATACATATGTACATGTTACGAAACCACAAATCAGATACCCGCTGCACACCACATTTGCGTAAATACTTGACAATTGAATGATCAATATCTCAACCTGCTTCAGCTCCTCTAACTTGAAGTATGTCAAAAGAAGCGTGCGAATTCATACTTTGATAGTGTTGTGTTGGAAGCTTTGAAAAATTCCATTTCTAACATGTCCGGTTAGAGGACCTGTGCGAATAACATGGGTGCCCACGCTGGAATGCCTGTGCAAATTTTGTTTCACTGTGCACATGCTAACATAAGCCGTTTGTGTGTTGCCCATAGTTTTTAATCACCTTGCAACTGCTGTCATCAGTTCATCTATGGACTATTGTCTGATGTAGTCATAGCGAAGACCTTTATAAATGCTACTGTCAGGCTAATAATGCAGTGAATTCGGCCCTTAGCTCAAGTCAACTACTCTTCAAGGATGCTTCTCTACATCCTTTCACTGGTACGTTTTGCTTCAATTTACGGAAAGATCTGATTGCTCACATTAAGGAAGCAGCTCCTCGCGATTCAAGCTTTGTAGTGTTGGTTATAAAAGAGACGCTGAACTAGGATGCTAGGACGTTTTTAGCAATTCTGAATAGCTGCATTTCTACAGTATTGGTTTGATAACATTTGGGTCACGCTTTCGTGGTGATTGTTAATGTAATAAGGGAAGTGTTTCAGGATATGGAGCGCTTTTTTGAAGCAGTTTTCTGCATATTACAGAGACGCGTGGAGAGAGTATAAAACCTGAAGCAATTTTTCACTGAGCAGCTCTGGGAATGCTAAAAAACATGTGATAAAAAGGGGTTGTGGTTTGATCCTCACCTTAGACAAATCTTCATCTCTCTAATTTCCACATTCTTGGGCTCACACATAACCTCACTGCGAACAGAAATCTTCTGAATGCAACTATTCGACGCACTCCAAGCTGTAGAGTTCATTAGAAATAAAGCAGTTCCTCTTCTCGGGGAAAATTTTCTGCTCTTTCTCTGGTACTACCAGGGCCGCTCAGAAGGGGTGATCATCAGAGTTATACTCTAGGCAAGCACCCTTATAACATGCAACAAACGGTTTCAAAAAACTGACCCATGAACAAAAGAGTTTCCTGATATGGGTCTGGAACAATGGGCTAGCTAATGGGAACTTAAAGGAGCAGAGTATAACTCACCCCCCAAGTTTGCAACTATGCTCTGGCGCACATGAATTTGAATGAAGAGCGCAACTCCGGCAGAATAGAACTTGTGAAGACATGCAATCGCTAGCAGTCTTCCAATGTCCTATACTTAAAAAAATCCATAACCTGATCATATGGTCATTGTTTTTGTTTTACTGTTTTCAAAGGTAACGCCTTGCATTCCAAACTAGGGAGTTTAAGCTACCATACACCTTTGCTTTTATCAAGGCTCGACCTCTTCACAAGCAATTCACCTTTCTATGATTTGATGTGTGGAACCATATGTCGACTTTTCAGGTTTTGCTGATCGACGCACTTCCTCCTGGATATCCAGGTGAGTCACGAGTTCCCAATTCTTCTGGAGACCACAAATGAATTAAACATGATTTCAGACAGCAAGGAGCATGGAGTAAGACCATACGTTATGGATTACTGGCAGAATAGAATCAAAAATATGTAGACTCTTTCCTTCTGAGGTTCACGTACACCTTAAGTTTTATCTAAATACTTTTCAAAGCGTAATTCGAAGGTGAGGAATGGGTTTGTCTCCCGCCCGTGCGAATGAACGCGGGCATCTCAAGCTTCCTTCAACGAAGCGAGAGGTCGATTCAGATTCTGATGTATTGTACTTGTTGCACGGGTGGTGGCAGGCGACCGATAATTAATCGCGGATAAATTATGCGAATGAAACGATACAATATCAAGCGCTTGTGTTGCACAGAAAAAGTATGGGAATTGAACAAAATTTTACAAAAAGTTCGTAGGACTCGAATAGAAAGCTAGGAACGATAGTCTCGTGCTTAAAGGACGAATTTACGATGGAAAAGCAACCCATTTCAAATTGAGGTAGGATGGTGAGTGGTACACGAAAGAAGGAAGAACCATGAGAAACGGCCCAGAACCCGAGAAATGGGACCCCTTCCTTGCCCGTTGATTTGAGCATTGATGCGACTCTCATCGCTGTGCCCTCTTCAACACTACGCTCTCTCAGCTATCTAATCACTCGCCACGTATTGAACTACGGCGAGTGATCAGATCGGTGGGCGGAGATCGCCGAACTCGCCAACTTTGAGCCATGCTAGGTCGCCAGAGGTCAAATCTTTCGATGCCGATTGCGTGTCTGTCCGCACCCTCAAGAGATTCACCGCTCTCCCCACTAGGCGATTTCTCCCTTCTTCGACCTTCGTTCTTTCCGTGCAATCCTCCTTTAAGCTGCGCTGCAAATTATCGTTCAGACACAGCCGCATGTACAAGGGTTCTTGGGCTTGTTCTTATAACACGATTTGTTAATATAATCTTCTATGTGCACACATTATTTTGCACAATAATTTCATTACTATCACATTTTTTCCATACACACACGAATAAAACAAAGACTAAGGCAGAGCACGTTGCAGTCTCGTCCAACGATTCGCTCGCTGCCTGACGGCTCAACGGAGTATAAACTACTCATCGTCACTGACATGGACAAAGATTCGAGAGCGGGAGAATGGACATGGAGAGCTGTCACTCGTGAAGGTCTCTTGACGTTGAGCCCTGATATGACACACGTGAGCATAACCTGGGACGAGAAGTCTGAAGAGGAACTTGACATCGTAGGTTTATCATTATTTTGTTGAGAGGGAAAAGAAAGAGTCAGCATCAAGTCAGCAAGTCTTGCTTTCATACACCTGCCCTTGACACATCTTGGAAGTTCAGGTCGATGAACATCAAAGGCCGTGCTATGGAGTTGTCTGACTTGTCGGTCTTCCATAATCGCATACTCACCCCTGATGACAGAACTGGACTAATCAGTGAAATCAAGAACAATAAGGTAAGAGAACGTGAAATCAACATCCTAATTAGCACATACGACTGTTTAGATGATCCCTTGGGTATTCCTCAATTCTGGACCCGGAAACACTACCAGCCCCTTCAAATGCGAGTGGATGACCATTAAGGATGACGTGCTCTATGTTGGCGGTCACGGCAATGTAAGTGACATTAGTGAGATCAAAGGATAAATCTGCTAGATATGAGGTAACAACCGAAAAGTATAGCTCACATATGCATGGACCCGGCTCATAAATACTTTGACTTAGTTGACAAAAGCTCTCAGTTCATATTTCATTACGACGACATTTTCAGGTGTTCAGAAATAGAGAGGGAGAAATTGTGCACCAGAACAACATGTGGATCAAAACTGTCACCCCTGAAGGAGAGGTACGAAAAGACTGCAAAAAATTTTGTGATTAGCAAAAGTGGTTGGCGAGAGTATAATCTCCAGAGATGCTCTTTTTCCGCAATTTATACGGTTGGAGCGTGTTTTGCCTAGCGAGCGCTGTCTCTTCTTAAGACAAGCTTTCGACTTTCTAGCAATGCTAAAGAGTTCATTGAGGTGATTATGTCCGAAACCATGAGTCTCCTTGCAGCTTGGGAAGCGCGCCCACTACGGAGTAATTGCTGTCTTTATCATCACTACCTGCAGGAACGTAGGCAGCGCTACAGTGGGGAAGATTGGCACTTCCATGGACCATTTAATTTCCAAGTTCACAAGCTCTTCAGTGATTGAGTGATTTGGAAGACGGTCACAAGCTGGATACGCTCTATGATTTCCTTCAGTCTCCCATGCCTATATTAGCGTACACCCTTGTTTAGAAACAGCCAAACGGATCCATTTGGAAATCTTGTTGAGTATGCTTTACAACCATCTGTTTCCAATCGAATTTCATCGGTGCCACAGTAGTATATATTTCCTTGCTTAGGTTACCAACGTAGACTGGACAGATGTTTACAACAACGCTCGAAATGCTGTCGGTATTTCTGAACCAGGATACCTTACACATGAGGCGGTTCAGTGGTCGGAAACACAGGGACATTGGTACTTCCTCCCTAGAAAGGAGTCAAAGACTGTCTACGTAGAAGAAGAGGACGAGACAAAGTGAGTGAAGCTTCGTATTTCTTGAATTGGACTAAATGCATTTTATGAAATGCGAGACTAAACACACTTTCAGAGGCACGGATCTCCTGATAATTGGAAACCCGGATCTTGACCAATTTGAAGTCAAGAGGGTAGGAATACTGCGACCTGAACGCGGATATTCGGCATTCGATTTTATTCCTGGTACCGACGACAAGATCATCGTTGCCTTGAAGTCCAAAGAAGTGACCGATGAACCAGTCGAAACTTACATCACTGTATTTACCACTGACGGTCAAGTCCTTCTTGATGATCAGAAACTCGACGGCAACTACAAATTCGAGGGACTCTACTTCATTTGAATTTCCCTCGCTATAAAAAGTGTTAAAGGTTGACTACAAATAAATGTTGATATGTAGGAGATTTTATAGAGAAGAATTTGAACATGTCATTTGATTCCGCCCATAAGGGATATCTGTTTTGAAGAAATGTGTATGCTTTTGAAACCGTAACTAAACTCACGCTTCAGTATCAGACTGGTGCGATTTGTACAATAAAATGAATACTTTGGTGGAAAGCCGGCCCCCACTAAAGGGAAAAGTAAAAAATCGTCAGTACGCTATATTCAAGGGCATGTTCGATGGGTGGAGTAGTGGCACGTGGTTAGTGCCAGAGGGTGAAGGTGCTGGATTCTCTCCACAAAGTAGCTTCAGAAGAAAAGCAAATTCTGTATTATTAGGTTGATTCATAATTATTGCAAATTTTTTCGTGCCTTCTTTTTTCGAGAAGATTGGCGTTTTGTTTATTATTTTTTCATGAAAATATTCTTCTCTCTTTCATTAACAGAAATGCTTATCGAAAATCATCTTCATATTCGCCACATATGCTCTACCACTTCGAGAAAGGTTGGAAGGCGGCAGAGTCATTTCGCGATCTCAACGAACTTTTCGGCGAGGGAACAATCAGCAAAAGCCAAGTTGAAAGATGGTTCAAAGACGCCACATTACCGACCGAAGCTCCTACAGACTACCACTTCAATCAGTCGTTGAAAAACTGGCAAACGAACAAAATTTACGACGAGCTGGATGACTTGATGCTTATGTTAGGGAGGGGGTACTAGAATTGTGAGTTCTTCACCCGTTGAACCGACCGACTGCCAAGCAAATGGGAAGCCTTGAAGGGTGGTGACTACGTTTGGAATAATCATTTGAACATGTTTTTGTTGAATAATTTCATCGTTTGCGCTGAATAAAAATTATTGAAAAAGCCGCAATAATTACGCATCAACTCAATATTTTGCCTTCAAGCAGAAAGCGTCGCCATCAAGCTGTTGACATTTGCCTCCTCAGTAGCTCCACAAATCCTTCTAGCACTCCCACCAACATCTCAGAAGGTTTAGTCTTGTAGGGAAGTTCGGAAATTCTTCTATCAAAATTGCCAAATTTTCCATGCCAGGCTAATGCTGCTTGTGAGTTTGCTAGAAAAATGTTTTTCGGCGTAGTTTATTGGGGTCGTGAAAAACGAGGACCTCACAGAAGAAGAAGTTGCCTAAGGTATCAAATACGGCACAAGCCAAAGACTCTTGAAGGCGCCGCGAGCACAGTCAACCTGACATTTGTAGAGCTAACTGCATAACTACCTGCGATTCTAAGGGGCCAGGTCATTTCACGGCAGCGCGTTTGAGTCTTGCACGAATTTTTCGTCAAATAATCAACTCGAAATGGAGGAGCAATTTTCTTTTTGAATAAATGCCGAAATAACCTTTTTTAGGGCTAAGAAATATAATTTATTATGTGCATGATTATTTCGGAGCTATCTAGCAAGGTACATTCATCCCCCATGACCAAATAACTCTAGAGAGGGACGGTACGTAGGGAAAAGCAAAATGCTCAGCACTTTGAAGACTTCAACCCTACTCCTAAGACGTGGTCTCAATTCGATAAAGGAAATGTTTCACGCGATGCTAAGGGAACGCTTCCATACTGCTCCTGTATTTTGCGATTGCCTTTTTCCTTTCTACTTTCGCTGTCATGCATCGAGCTCCTAGAAGTTTTATCCTCTTAAAAAAATGAAAACACTTCGAATTGCATATGAAGGGACGCTAGGGGGGCTGTTTCCTGAAGTAAGGAAGTGAATAGATAACCTGAGATAAACAACTTCTCTTATTTTCATTGCAACACTTCGTATCAGACACTCATAGATAAAAACGCTCGTAGACCATTCAGTTACTCGCCACTGGTTACCACGACTGGTTGAAATGGTGGGCCAGCGGGCCACCGTTGCCTCGCGCTGCGTCAGTTGTGAATGAGGCACGAGTTGAAGCAACATACCTACTCAGAGGAACAGCACCTTCTCAGGGCTTCTATTGTTTCTAATTAAAATAGTTTGCTAAGTGATCAATTTAGCTGCTTAGATTTTAATGATGACAACTCCGATGGCATATCCGATTTGCCCAGAAGAATGTGATCTAATCATACAAGAACAGGACGATTGCCATTACCATTACTCGCCTACAGACAACAGTCTTTATACCCGTACTGTCCATTTTTCAGCTGGAGTAATCTCAGGTTAGCATGTACATTCATAGAATTGCTTGTTTTCACAAGAATGAGACTTCAGTAGGTCGGCAAACCTTTACCATAACCCCTTGGCGTCAGATGAACTGTGTTGTGCAGATGAAATGCACACCACACTGCAATTCACGCCAAAGTCGCGGTCGAGCTGACCTCGGAATTTCGGTGTTGAAATCCCAATTTCATCTGCGATACTCTATGACGAAAGCTAAGTTTTGCAGCTTTACGCAACCAATCGGGGGGTAAAAAGATCGTTATTCGTGTCGCAAAATGATAATACAAAGCAGAATACGGCCCTATTGTCCTATTGACAAGCAACATGAACAGCGGAGTCCGTATACTCACCAATACTAACAACGTGAATCTTCAAGAAGTTTCGAGGATTAACAACACAAGTAGAACAATATAGAGTCCAAAACAGGAGATCACCGATTTGTCCACCGTAAACTGTGCCAATCTGGCTATGGCTTTGTGGCCGTTTGTCCTCCGCAAAGTTCCACTGATCGTTCGGAAGTGAATCCACTGATGGCACTCCGTGCCATCGACGTCATATTTGAACATACTCATAGCATAGAATGTGGTCTCCTGGTGTCAGAGTCTAACCATAAGCCGGAATGGGAACTTCAAGACCAAAATCCCGAGGTCAGCTCGACCGCGACTTTGGTGTGAATTGCGGTGTGGTGTGTATTGCATCTGCACAGCACAGTTTATTCGACGTCAAGAGGTTATGGTAAAGGTTTGTTGACCTACTGAAGTTGCATTCTTGTCGTATTTTGACAGTTTACGCCGTTCCATCATGACGTAGAATGAGAGTAAAGACTATTTAGTTTCCCACCCAGGACCGTTCTTCAAAAGACTGATAAAAATTGCTGTGAAAGATGATTACCATTTGGAGGCGCAAAACCAGTTGACGAGTGAGAGGCAAATTCCACCTGAAGCATGAAAGCACCGTTTGAGCGTCCCCAAGATGGCGTCAAACCGACCAAACCGAATTACGGAGTATATGAACATTACAGTACTGGTCCGGCAGCTTCTAGAATGACCACTAAGTAGATGAAACATGAAGAATCCATGGATCTAAATGAGAGTCAAATCAAAGCAGGGTGATTGGCTTATCGGCTCCTCTCGTCGAAGGTTTTGATAGCGTTGGAGAAACGGGATATCCATGAAAATCCTTATCCCTACTATATATAAAACGCTATGTCTGTCTGTTGTGTGTGTGTGTGTGTGCGTGTGTCACGAAATTCATAGCACGCGTCGCAGCAGTCGTTAGGAGCTGATTTTTTGATATGATATAGGTGGGACGGGAACATATTTGGTGGGGGTCACAAAGTGATAACGACTGATAAGAGCAGATAAGAGGCGCTGAAACACAAATTTCACGAAATTCATAGTGCGCTTCGCAGCAGTCGTCAGGAGCTGATTTTGGGGCATGATATAGGGGGTGGGACGGGAACATATTTGGTGGGGGTCAAAAAGATGACGACTGATGAGGACTGATAGTAACGATATTCGTACGAGCGTAAGATCACTTGAAACCAGATTGTAGATTGCTTATCCATGTATTTTATTGAGCGTTGTTAGTGTGTTGCAAACTCAAACACCTTTCGACCGCTACACTTTCTAGATTTCTTGAGGATGAATGGGATGCTCGAATAAAGTACGATAATGAAATTGCTGGGCATTCCGTTTTGAGATTACCAAAAATCATTCGACCGCTAAATTACCTCGATACTCGATGCATGATGGTTGTTTACATCATCACTTTAGCTGAGCACTTCACTGCGCTTATAAAACAGTGGGATACAGCCAAGATGGGCATTTATGCAAGGACAGTAATTACATTTACGAAAGTATACACTGCGTTTCATAAATATAGGTCCACCCTAAATTTTTGCTATTCCAAAGTTGCTGTGCATTTTTGGGAAATGCCGCTATTACCAATAGTTTCCCCATAACGAAAAACCTTGATACTCGATTTTTGGAGAAATCTTGATTAAGAATAATTAAAATATCTTTTTTAGAGCGTATTTTCACCGTTTCGCGAATATGACTACAGATCACTTTTCGAGAGATTTTATTATAGCAAAAAAACGTCACAAATTTTCAACAATGGGATGGTCCTCCCATAGTCATAAGGAACACAATAATACGTTTTGGAATGCTGGTAATCAAATTAGCTATTACAGTAGGATCGAAATTTGTCTGTGCGCTGATGATCGACGTTTTCAGCTCTTCGGTTGTTCCATTTTGCTTTTCTCTGCTGTGGAACTTTATAGCAATTAAGGCCTTATGATTCTCTATTGGAATCTGATTCAGCTAACATGTTGGCCACCAGGTAACTGCCATATTTTTTCCCACAATTCCATCTGGCGTGGAAGGACCGGCATGGACAGCCGCGTTATCGTGCGTAAAAATCAAGGTTCGAGGGAGCTGTTGTCGGAAAGATGGTAACAGTCGCTTCAGAAGAACTTCACGATACCCTATGGAATCCTCTTGAAAGGAAACAAACACGAGCTCTAGCCGCTCAGTCGTTCAAAAGAGCCTCAATCCATAAGGGATTCTTCGCCAAAATTACCTTACATCAAAACCATCTACGATTTCCACGGAACCCTCCCGTACGCTTTTTTTCTATCAGATCCACCTAGAATAAACTTTTTCACGTCGATCTCAGATCACCTGTAGCACGAAACAAGGAGCTAGAGTCCAAGATCGCGAAGGGTCTGAACAGCCACACCTTCGTTCATTAAGTTGAGCCCTTTTCCACGGAGAAATGGAGACGTGCGATCTTGTAGCGCTCAAATAATCTTGGAACGCTCTTCATCAATCCGCTGAAGATGTATTGCTTCGCTGACGTACACACCACACGGTGGTTTTGCTCACGGAAGGCCGTATTTCAGCACGAACTTTGTTCGGACCCCTTACACAATTCGAGAGAAAACGCCCAGTTCCTCCTAAATCTTGAAGGAAACGCGGTCTTCATTTACCTAAGCTACTCTTCTCCCCGCACTGACCAGGATTTCGCACTTAGTTGCTTAGGTCGTAGGAGCCGGCCGGCTTGGGAGGAAATTTTGCTCCTTTGCCATCCCACTTCAGTAAGTGCTCTGGCTTGAGCTTGTTACTGGGAAGAGAGGCGAGTAACACGAGGTACGGTAAACTCGATGTCGACTGAGCTCAGATATATCCCCGCTTCCCTTATTTCCTTCACTGATCACGAGAAATGGGAACTTTTTATGAGTAGCCCGATATTCACGAAACGGTGAAAATTCGTTCAGAAAAAGTTAATTGGGTTACTTGAGGGGGAACTTTGTCAGAAAAACACTGTGAGGGTTTTCCATGACGAGGAATCTAATGGTGATAGCAGCATTTCCAAAAAATGCACAGCAACTTTGGAGTAGCAAAAATTTAGGGTGGACCTATAATTATGAAACGCAGTGTATAGTCTTGAGTTATGTGAACAGAGCTCAACGGATTTCAGTTTGTATTGAGGCTTCCGTGTCATGCGCGGTAGCGGGCGGAGCTATACTGGTACTATATATAAAGCGCTATGTCTGTCTGTTTGTGTGTGTGTGTGTGTCACGAAATTCATAGCACGCTTCGCAGCAGTCGTCAGGAGCTGATTTTGGGACATGATATAGGGGGTGGGACGGAACATATTTTGTGGGGGTCAAAAAGTGATAACGACTGATGAGGACTGATAGTAACGATATGCGTACGAACGTAGAGAGCACTTGAAATAGAAAATAGAGAGCAGATTGTAGATAATGCCTTTCATTTCAATATCATTTCATCAGCGTTGTAATTGTAAACTCAAACACCTTTCGACCGCTACACCTTCTGAGTTCTTGAGGATGATGAATGGGATGCTCGAATAAATATGATAATGAATACTGGGCATTCCGTTTTGAGATATTCGACCGCTAAATTACCTCGATACTCGACGCATAGTGGTTGTTTACATCATCACTTTAGCTGTGCACTTCACTGCGCTTATCAAACAGTGAGATACAGCCAGCCTATGCAACGGACAGTAATACATTTAACGAAGCAGCTATAATTTAACGAAATCTAAAGCTTCATCGATTGTCAGTTCTATCAATGCGCGCGGTAGCGGGCGGAGCTAAACTGGTAATCTGATATGTATTAACCATTTCATCACTGAATCACTCGAGCTTTTCCATACCTACCTTATTTCTTACCAGACTGGCCTCCCGGCAACCGCCGGACCCTACCCTCCCTGCGAAGCTTGGCCTTCCTCCTCCTCCCTTCCTCCACTGCCCTCCAGCTGCCTCTGCAGCATCTTGTGGAGTTACTGAAAGTGTACTATTGGGTTGTCCAGAAAATCCTGCGACACTTTAAACAAAGTTCTTTAGGGAAAGACCAAAACTCTTTCCAGTAGTTTTGGTATTTGATTGCTGCAGTGTATCTTCGGAGGTTTCGGCAGAAGCGTAAATGGAGGCTACGTGCGGCGTTTAACTGTTTCAAACTTGTCTCTGAATCAACACATCTTTTGACCTATTTTATTTTTCGAGCTCCTGTAAAGCCACCCGTTTGTGTCCTTGCAGCTAGCATCTGTGCTGTAGTCAGGAGGGATGTCATTCACTAGGCCATGGTGTCCCGTTGGCCTTGTTCCCTCGCAACTGGAGATATTTTGTTCGAAATGGGGCACGGAGCTGGACGGCAGTAGACGATGACTGACAAGCGTTTACTCAACTTCCAAGAGGCGCAGCCGGTTGGTACCAGTAGTAGGTTAACAGCAACGCTTATGTGCATTCATTCGACAAGTCGAGGATCTGCACGATCTCGGTTACAGATCAGTATGTTCGCCATTGACACCACATGGGTTGCGCCAGTCTGGGGAGGCGAACCGTGTGACCATGATTCAGATTTCTCTTCTTCTTTCGCATCAAAGGAATCTCTTGACAAAAATGATGGCTAATGAAGATAGCTCTGGCCTTGACTAAACTATACACATAAGCACTACTGGATTCGACAAGGAGGAAAGCTACCCGCAGGAACGAAAGCAGGCCTTCGTCAAGAAGGACTTTTTAGTGTTTCTGATGAGGTTGCAAACTGATTCGCTACAGAAAGCTGCTGGATACCTGCACCAGGGTATCGACCATTGTCGGCTTCAACAACCCGAAATTTGGCCGAAGCCATGCGTCAAATCACGCAGAAATTCTCGATACGGTGTTACCCCACCCTAACCCGTATCTGTATGTGGCGAAGGATTACACATGAGGAGATCGTGGATTTTGATCGGGAAATTCTGCAGTGCTTGGCTTACTCGCCTGACTTAGTCGTTTCTAAATATTGCGTAATTAGTACACTGAAGCGCTACCTCGAAGAGAAAAAATCCAATGATTGAGGTCACCTCGAAAATTGGATGAAGCGCTTCTTTTCGAAGCAAACGCCGGATTTCTAAAGTAAGAGGGTTGAGAAGTTGCCCAGAAAAAGTACACGTCTCCTACGTGCTACCGGTGATAACCGTGCTGATTGAATATCCCATTCAACAAAAAAGGTACAGTCAAAAATCTTGGAACAAAGTGTCGCAGGATTTTCTGGACAACCCAATAAATAGGTGTTTATATAGCTGCTGGGGTATTATCACAATCACGTTGCTATAATACCTCAACACCGAATCGAACGGCAGCACCATGTAGAATGAGGCCGTTAGCTCAATAGGTGTTTATACAGCCGTGCGAGGGTTATCTTTTAATCATGATATCATTACGGCGCGTAACCTTTCGAGCTCCCGGTTCTGTTAGCGGTTGGTCCGGACGGACAGAACGACACACACAGACACACACCGACAAACCGACACACCAAAATTGTGGTTTATATAATGAAGTAACGATAAGTTTTGACGTAAGGCGGCGTTGGAGGAGCATTCCTTTCAACGATGCTTCTTCGCTGGTTTGGTACCAACTCTGAGCAATTATTTGTTCCATATGATTTCCTTGAACTCCCACTAGTAACGAAGTTCTTTCGTTTTCTTTGGACATCTTCTTGACCTGCTCAAAAAAAAGAGAATTAGTCGAACCAATTGAAAATGAGTGCAAATATTACTGGACTACACGTATGCTGATGATGTATGGCAAACAAAATGATTGTTGTCACACATTACCGTCTAGAATCGAACACTTCGTGTCACGTCACTAGTCTCTGCTCACAAGGAAGTGGTGGAACTAGCAGTTTTGAAGAGAGAACAGTGTTTCGACGGAAGAGCAAAAATTCGCAAAGACAGAGAGAGTGCAAAGAGGTCACAGCATCACAAAAACGGGTTGCGAGGGCTCAGGGAAGAAAATGAAATAATGGAAACGAAAACACCGATAGAAAAGGTGAGAAGTGGGAAAAAACAAAGTGATCTCAAAATCAAGAGGACGAGAGGAAGGCGGCGAACAGGAGATATTGGGTGAAATGGCTCGTGCTGATTAGTCCCTTTGGTACGCGCCATGCACGTGACTTTCGTCCAGATTGGAAGAGAAGTTGCAAGATATACCACTTCATGCAATGAGTCGTGCCGTGGATGTTTAAGCCATCTTTCATCTCCTACGAACCGAAATACTGTAGATGGATGGCTCACTGGTGAAATGGTAGGATTCCACGCCGCCCAAGAGCGTACGTACTTTGGAGAGCCCTGAAAATGTAAAAAAAAGCTTTTGTAGACAAGGAAACAACAGGGAAAATGGATTTGCGTCAAGTAGACGGTGAGAAATTTTGTAGAAAGTATAGGCTAGAGAACAAGAAAGCATCTTCTTGATACAGCGGATCCAGAATGAAGAAAATCATAACGAAACGATGCCAGAAAAACAATCTAATCTAGAAATCCACGTAAAAAGAATCGAACGTATGGTATCAAAAAAGGAAAGAATTTGGTCAAAAAATGAAGCGTTGCACTGACTATGAGAGGGGACATTTACAGCGGGCCATCTGTGGCCATCAGCCTTCCTCGAAGTGAGGGAAGGTGGGCCCAAACTGGACGAAATCATATATGGACGCTTCTAGCCCCTCTTGGGCTCCTCTTCCTAACGGGATACCAGCACTCGCGCAATAAGGCCCATGCCGCGCTCTTTGAGTAGACCTCCTAAAAAGAAAGGGGAGGGAGCCAGGGTCTCAAATGGTTTTTTTTTGGCCCGTCTTAAGAGGATTTTGAAATTTTCGTTCTCTTCCCTCGGCTCCCCTCACCTGGATGATTCATGGTGTATCGATGCGACCCACTAGCTCTTAGTTCTAGTCCTCTGCTCCCTAATCCCCGAAGCCCTTCAACGGAGGCGGTCACGCCTGGAGAGATTTCTACTAATTTTTTTGTCCTCCAAAAATTTTATGTCTCCACGTATTCAGAAGTACGACCTCGTTCCGTGACCTAAATATTTTCAGCAAATACCCTCCCCCACAGAGAATCATAAAATTCGACCCAAATCTCGTTTAACTCAGGCAGACGAAAGGTCTGATAAGGTGCAAGGATTAGAATCCTTCAACTTCAATAGCCCCGTTGCTGAATTTGCAGCTGTTTGTTGTCCCCATAATGACGATTTTATTACGCATGAACTAACCCCTTCGCTGTTTGATGCCCCATTGTGATCATGTCATCTATTCCATGCATTAGCATGCATATTTGGTAACTTTAAACGGCTCATACACACCAAGCCGATTTTTCTCGTGCTCATGTTTTGCAACGGACTTTACACCACGTGATCAAGTGCGAGACTTTTTTGTGCTAGAAATGCTGACATTGATATTTACGGACATTACATCGATCAACCGCGTTCACTTCAAGACCGCATTATGATGAAGTGAAAATGCGTCATTTATCGGCCAAAAGCTAATTTCATACTCGAGTAGAAGAATGTTTCCTCTTCGAAAAGACTATTTGATTGCTCAAGATCATTTAACTGTTAACATTCGGAATTATTGGAGACAATCAGGGAACCCATACTGTGGGATATAATGGGTCCTGCCGCATTGCCTTACCTGTCTTATGAATTTATTAGGTTTACGATCGAATTGTTCAGCTTCTGTGAGACCATCCTATGGCGGAAGTGGTGTAGTGACAAGTGCGCGCTCTTACCACGCGAGCGGTCCGGGATCAATCCTGGGTCGTGAGTCGCCCGGGCCAACCAAGCCTTCCATCCCTCCGGGGTCGGTTAATTGGTACCAGACTTGTCTGGGAGGATAAAAACACTGACTTGAACATCGGCTGGCCCCCGCAAGTCATTGTATAGGCCACATCGCATTCAAATGCCACTGCGAATGTACAAATGGAAGTAGAATGCGTGCCGCATCCCAAAAGGGATTGATCAACGGCAAATGCTTTATCCTTTATCCTTTATCTCTATGGCGTCTGTTGCTAACGGTCTTGTCCGATGGTGAGTTCGGTCACAAGAGGGTCGAATTGTACAAAAATAGAGCACCATCAGCTCCACATGGTCTTTGTGGTACAGTGAGACACGGCAAGGACCAAATATAGGAGATAGTTCAGGAATTACAGCGAAGGTTTTCAACAGCACCGAGAGCACCCTTCGTAGTTGCAAGTGTATTCAGATCCAGCTTTTCCACTATCTCACGCTGTCAGCTATGGTAGTACAGTGGTGAATAGAGCCGCTGTTGAGTACGTTATTGGTAGCTCAAATCTGGGACTAGGAGGTTACTGGTTCAAAGGAATCCTTCCCGGAAAATCTTGCATTCTTTCCCAACACGTGTATGTCACTTGGGATCACTAGAGACAACAAACCAAGTTTCGCGACCAAAGATTCAGTTTCCAAAGAAAAAACTCACAAAAACCACACTCGATGGACAATCAAAGGTAGAGTGGCGCAGCCAAAGTCGTGGTGGGGGGGGGGCATGGAAAAAGTCCGCCTTGGGGCGGCTACATCAAGCGACG
>MU869698.1:0-10613 GCA_036418205.1 Ostertagia ostertagi | reverse complement strand
AAGCAATCTGAGTGCAAGCGACGTAACTCCTCCACAAGCTCAATCACCCTGAATTGATTCGATAACGAGGAAAATTGATGCATTCCTGTCAAATTGAGTACTCTTTCCTGTCAAGATTCAGATTTTCAGACAAAAAAAATATAGTTGTTAATAACTATTTATACAAGGGCGGAAGTGGTGTAGTGACAAGTGGCGCGCTCACCACGCGAGCGGTCCGGGGATCAAATCCTGGGTCGTGAGTCGCCCGGGCCAACCAAGCCTTCCATCCCTCCGGGGTCGGTTAATTGGTACCAGACTTGTCTGGGGGATAAAAACACTGACTTGAACATCGGCCCCGCAAGTCATTGTATAGGCCACATCGCATTCAAACGCCACTGCGAATGTACAAATGGAAGTAGAATGCGTGCCGCATCCCAAAAAGGGATTGATCAACGGCAAATGCTTTATCCTTTTATATTATAAGTTAAAAGGTGACTGCAGAAAATAATCAGCAGTTAATCTTGTTCGTAACTATTTGAGTGAAGTGTGAAACAAAAATGAGTACTCAAAGTCAATCCTAAGTTTTGCTCTGATTGAAGCTTCCGAGTCGGATTCAAGAACCCGTGCACCACATAGTATAGTTAAATTCTGAGGGGGTGTTCAGCCCCACAAAAGAACTTATTGTCACCAAAAAAAATGTAAGCAATGAAATTATATAATGACAAAGAACCCACCTGTGTGTGACACCACCTAGATCTCCGAGCTTCTCTGACAACGTAATCAGATTTGTAAAACTGTAGATCAAGTACAGGTAGAAAAAAGCATTCTGAAATTATACCAAGTTAAAAACAAGTTCACACGCGCTAGAGTTTGGCTCACTAGCTCTTTCTAAGACCTTTCCTGATCGTTGAGCTTATTCCCTGCTCTTTTTGTAGGGAAACCACGTGGAAAATGACGGCTTTCCCAGACATATGAATTGCTCAAGGCCTGGCGCGTTTGCGCCTATCACACATTCTCTTGGGATTAAGAGAGGCAAGGGTACATGAAAGTTCATTCTATTTCATATCAAACATGTCACAATCGGCTACCAAGCGCCAAATACCTGATTGATGGGTCTCAAACTTGTTGATAAACAGCGCAACAGAACTCGGAAAGGATTTTAAGTGATGACTCATGGGTGTATTCCGAAAGGAAATAGTTAGATCGCAGCAAAAACATTAAGCTTGAAAACATTGAAGGGAGGAAGAACAATAAGGTAAATGGACTTCCTTTTAGCACGTGCGCTTAGGCGGAAGCCAGACTGGTAGAAATATCTTTCCGCCGTGTAACAACCTTTTCCAGAGCGAAGAAAGTGTTTTACTTTTATCTATTGTATTTAGTTATTGATTTCTTATTTACAAAGTTGCAAACATTTGTTCTCCGACCGAAGAGACAAGTGTGTAATAGTGTATCTTCATTAATTGCTACGTATTGTTGATGGATCCTCTTATTAATGGAAAAAGGTTTAAAGACGCAAATATTCCCACAATACGGCTACAACAGAATTGATTGTTGAAGTTCTCATTGTAATTTTTTGGGCTATTTCTCACAGGGTTATCAAAGGCCGAAAAATATCTTCATCTCATGAAAAGGTATTTCCAGAACCTTTTTCAATGTTGTAGAGAAGAAATGTCGAGCTGCGCAGATCAGCTACAGCTTCGCTAGGATTCCTTGAAAATGCTATACACCACAACACATGCATGAATCGAAATATTCGAAGGTTGGAAATTGTGCTGATAAAATAGAATGATACCTGCGGTAGTGCTCAACTACTGGGACTACTGCGTGGCTTCACAAAAATAAATGTATGACTAATATTTGGACTATTTCCTGCTTACACACCAATTGAAATGACTGAATCATTCCCAACATCGTCAAGTGCATGGGAATTGCATTCCCTTACACGACAATTGCTGAAATCAGTCACAATGCTGCGGCCCGTCTGGGACGGAAATTTCGAGACAGCTGAACGCTTGCCCAACAAATTGCTCCCAGAGGACGATGTCGCCGACCACTAACGAACTGCTTTTAGCAATCCAATCTCATAGAAACTGGAAGCGCAATACCTACGAGAAACTCTTTGGAACTCTGAGAACTTCTGTTGAACACAAAGGAAAACCCATCTAACTGCGAACACGCTTGGATATCATTCTAGCAGTTAGAATCCACTGGAGAATGAGGCTTCTTTTAGCAACATTCTTATGTCATGTGCTTTGTTCTGTTCTCATGCCACCCATGTGCATCCTCACTTTAACACGCCGCCGCCTTCAGCTAGCAGCCATTCACACAATGTCAACCGAGAATACCTCAGAATCTATTATAGATAATCGAATGAGTTGACGATATTGCTCTATCACTTTCAGGACAAGGGCTAACGAAGAGTAACAAATGATTTCATTTAGTGGTGGGTATGAAAAACAAAAAACTACTAAAACTTTTCTCCTGCACCTAGTGTTTTTCGTAGGAGAAGTACGTGTTATTATGTGTCTACAGCTCATAGAATGGAACCAATGCAAAGCACGGTTTCTCAAAACGAGCTTCTAAAAATTATGAAGCGATGCGAACGTGAATTCTTTAATTTGCGAATTCATTCAACACAGGATTTGCAAAAACATCTCTGCAAGTGAATTCTGCAGAAATTGCACGAAAGAATTATTTGCGATTAAATACGTCAATTTTGTAGCCACTGCATATCTATTTATACAGCCAGGAAAGGAAACCACGAATATTTGCTTGTTTCCAGTCCTATGTGACTTGGAGAAGAGGAAAGGTAAAAATACATCCACATACTACTGCTCTAGGGGAGCATGCTTTCACAGTGGAAGCGGGCTTCGTTGCTACAGATTCATTACATGGCATACGATTACCTCCCATTATTTAACTTCCATATTTGATACCTCCGATTACCCTAATTAAGAAATAAGAAATTGGTAACGAAATAACTAGTAAAGAAAAGCATGGTTCGTTTCGTTCCTTCCTCAATAAGTCCGCCATTTCAAGCGGACAAAGGAACGTGAGACTAACATATCAAACATGCTCTGCGACTTAGGAAATCCCTTATTTCAAAAGGAGTTCGACAGTAGTCTCTTCAAGGGGTAGAACATTAGTTGGAAACTCTTAAAAAACATTGAATAGGATGAATCTTCCCAACTTACAGGATGAAATCATTCAACCTGTAAAATGGAAAGATGACATCACGCGAGGTCATGAAAGTCGCTGCCGCTTTGTATTCAATTTTTAACTACCCAATGGGTCCGAATCTTTGATCTTTGCAAAAAAGAATTCACCGAGGTTGATTTTTATATCAACAAATACCTTGTAACAAAAGTGGTGGAGGAGATGGAAAGCACATATAATATCGAAAACGCCTTACCATGGACACCATTCCGTTAATCTCAGTGCCCGACAATGAATCATAGGCATGCGTCATGAAAATGGGAATTCCGATGATCAGATAGGAAAGGGTGCCACCAAAATAGTCGAACATGTTGGTAACAACACCAAGAATGAAACGCCACTCAACGAGTTTCCGCTAAAAATATAATGAGCTGTCCAAATTGCATAACGCCAACAAGTGGTGAAGTTGAGCCAATCTTGAACTGGAACCGTACCTTAACTTTCAGCAAAGCTTTCAATTTTTGATTTGTCATGATATTCTCAATGAGACCTGACTGGTAAAATGCAATCGATTCCACATTCGACCTCACTTCCATATGTCGCTGACTGGAAATCAAGAGTTAGTATGAAAATTGGCGAACAAGACCAACCAATGACGTCAATAGTCAATCAACGAGTATCTACAAAAACGTATAAAAGAAGAATAATCTGACAAACCGAAAGTCGCCTTCTTTCCTTTCCGTTTCATTGACTAGGCCAACAAGAGGAGCTATTAAGTAGCGATTTACCAAAGTAACAAATGTAAAATATACATAAATAGTAAGCGGCCCCAGCCATCCAGAACTAAATAGAGTAAGCATTGCACAAACTATTGCTGCTGAGTAATATTTACTACTTGAACAAACAAAAATTATCATTCGGAGGACTTACCTTATCCAGGTTAGATAGGAATAATATATAATTATGAATGGAGCAGTAATTACCGGGGCTAAAAGATCGCAGGCTAACACTTGCGTTGTTTTCTCAATGTCCTGCGTCATTCGCTGGTCGCTGAAAAACAATTTAAACTTAGCCAGTTCACAGTTCATTACAGTTCAGAGACCTGTAGCAAAACGATGAGGGAAAAATGAGAAAAATCAGCATACATGTTGTCCAAATTTTCAGAATACAAATTCAGCTTATAGAAGGCTCGCCGTTTGAAGTATAATCTATGCAGTGTGTAACTGCAAATCTCGCGACATTTAATCGCGAGAATAGACGTAAAATACTTGATAGATGCCAACGTCTGTAACGGTGCTTTGAAAATACGAATTCCAAATGCAAACGTCTACATGAACATACCAGCGATTTTGCAAGTACTATAATAGTGGCTTTTGCACACAATAAATGAAAGGCCGACAAGTCCCTGTTCCCAAGAACCACGAAGAATTGGCTCGGTAGTATTCCAACAAAATACGTAGCTACTTGGTCTGAAATAAAAAAGAGTGATGACACCAAATTCCACACTAGAGGCTTTACATATATTCAAGACTTTGTTTTCATTTCGGTAGTCTACTATCGAATGAGTCAAGAAAGAGAAATCCAGTAAACCCTAAGAAAAAGAGAGCCGGAGGATTTTTATCGCTTTTAGCGTAGCGTCAAAACACGGCCGAAGACAATATGGAAGTTGGAACTGTAACAAACAAACAGAACTTCATAATCTTCTGTTTTACAGCTTACAATATCAGTGGAATGTATTTCTTTCACTACATAAATTTCTGAACAAGGCGGTACAGTAGCAAGTGGTGCTGCTGTCACGCGCTTGGTCCAGGAATCAAACCCTGGATCATACACCGACCATGCCAACCAAGTCTTCCACCACCCTGGGCTCGTCAGTTGCCACCATACTAACCTAAGATAAAACACTAATATAATCAGGTCGCCGTGAGTCATTCTATAGGCCAATTCAAATCGCCACTACGATTTTAAATGGAAGTAGAATGGGCGGCCATCTGGGGCCGTAAGGTATGCTTCCCCGAGGGTTTGGGGGACGAAAATCCCTTTAAATTTTCTCTGTCTTCCCAACTGGGATTGTCCTGATAAACATTTAATATATGTAGGTTAAAGTAAACATGCACTGAAAATGAAGAAACAGTATCGTTCAAAACAAAAAAAATTTAAAGGGATTTTCGTCCCCCAACCATTCGGGGAAGCATACCTTACGGCCCCTGAAAAAAAGAGTGACTGACGCTGATATTTTTACATAAGTGCATGAAAACGATAAAAAATGATGTCAGTGGCAGCGGCTCAACGCCTGCTGCGATCAGATATTTTTAGCGTTTAAACTTTTCAAGTGATTCTGCTCATTAGATCCATGATGCATCGGGAGTTCTAACGTGAAGATGAGAGAAATATAGGTTATCTTATTGTAGTTTCTATTCAATTCCGACATTGAGGTACATGCAACGAGAGTGGAGAGGGAAATTCGAATGCGGATTCGTCGATAAAAGTCGAGATATGAGGTAAGTTTCTAAATCAGCAAAAAAAATTATTAAGGGACTCAATCCACTGACACTTGTTTTTTGAAATCAAAAATGATGAAATGGATGAAGTGCTTACCTGTGAACGACGTAATGAGCACCACTAGTGCCAGCCAAGTTGTCCTTGAACGGCGATTCAAAGGAAAAAGCAGCTTCAAAAGAGTGCCCAGTCGCCGAAAAAATAACATGTCCAGCGACAATGTCCCCATTCTGACCGAAGCAGATCGAATAAAACTGCTGAAAGCTATTCCACTATGATATTTCAGCAGAGAATGC
The DNA here is from genome assembly GCA_036418205.1 of Ostertagia ostertagi. NCBI lineage: Eukaryota > Metazoa > Nematoda > Chromadorea > Rhabditida > Trichostrongylidae > Ostertagia > Ostertagia ostertagi. Next base: position 4,683 of record MU869698.1, on the reverse strand, counting down.
ATCATGAACGAGGTTGGTCGATGCAGAGCACAAGTTGTGAATTGTGCATGAATACAAGACGGCGCGGGGACACATGACAAGTGCAAAAGGGCAGCGCATTGGAAAGACTCAGCAACGGAAGGAGATGGAAAGAAATTGAGACCAGCGGTTGCGAACAAGATTAACAGCAACAAAAACATTATGATGCATTGGATCACATCGGAATTGCTCAAATTTACTTTCATCGATGGAAGACTTTTTTTGAACTTCTGTCAAACAATGTCACAACTTCTAAAAGTATGCACAAAAAAGCAAACGGCACGAATTCTTGTAGTAACAGATATACACAAATGTGTTACGATGAACAGAACACGGTTGTTTCGTAGGAAGCAATCAGAAATTTCTCATAAAATTAGCGACAGAGCTCTATCTTCGATCATGAAACTTTCTCGAGTGGCGATGACGAACTTGAAGTACACAAATGGCTTTTCAGAAAGCTAGTATGGCCAAGTACGAGAGGTACCTGGATTTTGAAATAAAATTCAGCAAGTTTGTGACAAACACTGTTCATATACGATGTGTGTTCACTTCACGAAGTGCTATCGCAAGCATAGGTCAACTTTGTCGCCATAAGAACGAGAATAACTGGGAAATGATTGAAAAAATTGGCTTGAAGAAGAATAGTTATTCATTAACACCCATTTTCGCAGTGACAACCATCAACATGAGAACTACAGCACGAGTACGTGTGGGCGTCGCCGTACGTGTGTCCTTCAAAAACCCTATAATCCGAGTGTTATCGCAATGATGAAAGTGGAGAAGATTAGGGTCTAATCCACTAAGGGGGGGGGGGTGGATGTAGTGCGTGAAATAACCCACTTTTTCCAAGGGAGTAAAGCTCCATGGTGGGTGTAAAAGTTCGAGTGTAATGATCCACGTACCCCGGGGATTCAGTCCCCTTGCAAGAATAAGAAATTCTGTTGCCGGAAAGAAGCTGTCACACCGCATGCCCCCCTCTTAAAAAATTTACTTTTTTTTTTTTTTTTTTTTTTTTTTTTTTTTTTTTTTTTTTTTTTTTTTTTTTTTTTTTTTTTTTTTTTTTTTTTTTTTTTTTTTTTTTTTTTTTTTTTTTTTTTTTTATAAAAAAAAAAAAAAAAAGAAATACTTGAAAAAAAATGTCATATATTATTCAGTAAATAGTTTAAAGTAAAGAAAAAAGGGAACTTGAAGAATCAATCAACAACGCCAAAACTAAACAGAAAAAGAACCAAAACTATGCCGAAAGTTCAGAGTATTGAATAGTCGATCGATAGCTTTGCACTTGCTAGTTAGCACACGCAAAAGTAATAAGCAAGCCCCAAAAAAGATAACAACGGCAGTTGTTCAACGCAAAAGCTGACGTGCGGCAGACTAAACATTTCGCTAGACGGCAAGCTAAAATTTTGTCGTTTGCATTGTAGTCAGACACATAAAGTCTTCAGAAATCGAGAGTATCCAGAGAGATTCACAGTTTTCGAAGCCTTCAAAAAACAAATGCCCAAGCTGCATTTTCGCTGCTACAGGAAACTCGTCTTCACCTAGTAGTCTAGGCCACTCCCCTTCACCGCAGCGTTGTTGAGGGCTAGTTTGCATCATCGAAGTGCTTCCAAAAACCATACAAACACTTTTGACCCATAGAAAAATGAACATCTTTTCAAGGATGCCTCCGCTCTCAAGTTACCAACATATTATGGAACTTTTGCCGTTGGGAAGCTCTATCACTGCATCCTTATCTTTTTTTTCAGGGCACAGTTCTGCAGGGCTAAGCACAACAATGGCCAGCTACCTGTGATCAAGGGAATTCGGTTTTTTCTAAGAAATATCCTGGATATTTTGAGAAGTGGCTATAAAACAAACCTAGATTGGTATTCTGGTGACGGACGAGTTTTCCTGCGGGTAGCTGCTTTTGGCGGCTATTTGAAATTCTGCCTGCACTCACAATTTCTACGGACGTTTCTTTTCACTGAAGAACAGTTTCTTGTAGAATGGTGAGTCACGGTTCGATAATACCTATTGTTCTTTCCTGTTTCAGTAGCGTAGTGTAGCTCGGTTTCAGCACCAGTTTTTTTCTCGGAATCCCGCAATCATAATAGTTTACAATATGAACCTCAACTTTTAGAAAAAAAAAAACTAGTAAAACTTCCCTCTAGCCAAGTGTGAAAGTTCCTGATTGTGGTTTTCAAATTTAAAAAGTGTTTTACGAACATAAGGAGTTTCTTCGGTGGAAAGAAAAGTGGCAATCAAGAGAGTTCGTCCGGTTCAAGTGCGCTATCAGCAATTCGAAAGGCAGCTCCTTCAACTCCAACCTCGGAGACCAAAAAGAGGTCCGATAAATTGGTTCCGAACAAATCCGAGCCGAAGGCAAAGAAACCGAAGAAGGCTGCGGTCGCAGTTGTGGACTTGAGCGAGAGCGATGACTGTACGTCCTTTAAAATGTTCATTATCCCGTCCCTCTTTCTTGCAGAATCCCCTGCCATTGTCGTAAGAGCAGTTGATCGCATAGTATGTTGTTTCCTGTGTTGAACTTTCGATGCAATCCATAAGTGGAAAGTACCAAATAGGAAGTAACTCTCACCACGTAGTGGGTCAAATTCCAGCTCAAGTCTATTCCAAAAAGAGGGGAGATTTTGATACAGTAGTTCGTGTCGACTACAATTCCAATTCTTGCAGAGGGGATTCCGGGGAGGGAGCGCTTCGCTTGTGTTTATTCGACTAAAGCCTTCGAAGCCAAAACGAGGTGTCTTTGAATTAGAACGTCTTGAATGTTCTGCACCCGGGAGCTCCTCACATGGGATTAGACGGCTCGACCCTTCTCCTGACCAACCAAGCTTCATGCTCTCCGGGTTTGGCTGACTGGTGCCCAACTCATCTAGTGAAATAGTAACATAGGTTGTTCTTCGACTGGTTCCCATGTATCAGAGTCGTTCATAGGCCTTATCGCTTCATATATCACTATGAAGCAGAAGTGGCACCAAAAGGATTGAACATCACCCTATGTTTCTTCTTCATACTGTTTGCTTATTGTTGTACTCACGTGAGCTGGTTTTAGCCGAAGGTGAATCACCAATACCGGCATCACTGCGCAAAGAAGCCTTGAAGCAGAAACGTTCACGAGCGCTTGTGGTCTCAGGTATTCAACTTACAATCACTAATTAGTCATATTTCTTTATTTCTATAATATTATTTGTCTAGTGCTGAGCACATTATTTTTAAACTACTACTTTCCGATTTTGTCACGTTTATTGCCTGTTTTAGATTCCGATGAGGATTTTATTCCGAAGAAAGCATCGAAAGGCGCAATAAAGTCAGTCACACCTTCTCCGGTGAAGTCTCCTCCAAAGGTGAAGAGGTCGCGAATTGTGGTGAGCGATAGTGAAGAAGATGCTACACCATCTCCCAAGAAGAAGAAAGGAAAAGAGAAAGCACGTCCGCCAGCGCCTGAATCCGGTGATGAGGAGGTAGGTTTTCTCAATTCTGAACCGTTCTTTGGAGCCTGATGAACTCTTTATCAGAAAATTTTTATTCACCTTTTTTTGATGGGACTACCAGGTCATTTGCCAATTTTACCTTTTTCACTTCTTGAAGTATAGCGCGGTTAATGTGAGAAGAGTCACATTAAGCTAGAGCACCTTGATTCGGGAGAGGAGCGGGCGTACTGTGGGCTCTAAATTTGTCCCAACCACGCATGTCCTCGAAGCCAGGTAGCTGTGTCGAAAATTCAGCCCCACTTCACGGGCTGTTGTAATATGGCTTGCGCGTTTCTGACATCGTAGTGCCCTCATCTCTGATGAGAAGTGGTAGACATACTGTCCAAACGACCTCTAATTGGTTGCTTCCATCGCAAACTTCTTTCTGCAATCATTGCTCTCCTCTCAGGTCACTAGTGAAACGGATAGTGAAAATGAGTTTATGGAGAAGAAGAAACCAAAGAAAGTGCAGAAGAAGCTGGGTTTTGATAAGGACTCGAAGAAAACTACTCCGGCGAAAGGTGAGCTCTGAAAACGTTATTTCATTTGTCCTGTTTTCTTTCTCTCTTTATTCTCAAGGTGATTCTTGTGAATGACTTCTTATTAAATGACGCTGTTGGTTTTTATGTTGTTCTTTCCTCGAGTAGGGCTCATGCATTTTTTCAACTATAGATAAGAAATCGGAAGAAAAATTGGAACGAGTCAGCGCCAATGAAGTTTTCGGAGGTGCGCGAACTGACGGAAAGGCCGCTCATCCTTCAAAGAAAAAAGTGATTTTTCATGTCTATTAAAGAGTTATAGATATTTGCGATTGTTAACTCATTTTATAGGATGTACCATCAAAAGCCTCCAAAATAAGTCCATCACAGAAAGAAAATGATGTGGCGAGGAAGCATGAGAAGCCGAAGAAGAAGGTTCTTCGTTTTTGAATTTATTTGTCAGTTATATTAAAGGCACATCCCAGTATGACTGAGGTGGATCAATCCCTTAGTGTGAGATAAACACGAAGGTCGCTGATCTCTCGTCTCCGGCTCTAAGGTGCGAATAAGGGTGCCAGGGGCATGCGAAGACCGCTTTAACCGCTTACATTCTTCTCGCACGCAGGGTGCTTGTGTCTGCGCTCTGTCATCAGTTGTACTCTCTCTGTCATCCTCTCTTCCTCGTGCCCAGCCTATCACTGCCTCAGCACAGCTGAACC
>MU869697.1:0-11127 GCA_036418205.1 Ostertagia ostertagi | reverse complement strand
TCCTACGTCAGATACATACGCTTAGAACGAGCGGTCGTCAGAGGGTTGATCGCTATTTCCCACTTCACTGCTTTGCTGCGTGAAGACCAAAGCCACTATTTACCTTTTACTGCCCCCACTCCTCAAGAACCAGGATGTTTGGCGCCGGTTAAAGCAGGTTACAGGCTCACTGGTAGCAAACCAATGTGATATTCATCTTCGACGAGTCTGACTACCTCGACGGCGCCTGCGGTGCGGAAGCCAAAAATTTCGCGCTTGACGAAGATATTAGCCTTCTACGCGTCAAATACCGCAGCCTGCTACTTTCTAGCTAAATCCACAGTCATGGACAAATTTTTGATGGAAATCCGGCTCAGTTTCCGATGAAGAGGCAGTAAAGGGTAAATAGAGCCAAATCGGTGGCTAGATCATTGAAATGGACGGATCTCCAACATGTGTGTATTGGGCTAATGAAATTTTTCCACAGATTTTAGCCAATGATTTTCCAATTTTTTCCTTTGAATGTTTCTCGCGATTTTGATCCCACGGCCATCTCCTGCATGGTTTAATATTTTACACTAGAATAACTGCTTTAGTATAAGTCACATGTAAACCAAAAGACTGCTTTTTCCAAACATTTTGACGGTCGATTTCTTGTAATCAGTCAGCTCTTTGTTTTTGATTCAACACATTGACGGCTGCCTTTGATCACGCACCCATCTTTTTTTTTACAATTTTCCACCGATAATTATTACTTCATATACTCATTATTAGTATGATGAAAATGGAAGCAAAACTGCAATAGGATCTCCACTGTCTGAGAGGGCGGGCCGCATCAGTTTTGTACCATTTTTGAACAATTCTGAAGTTTTTGGTGAAGTAGTATCTGCAAGGTCGCCAAAAATAAAGAACCGTGTCGTGATCGACTGGGTGAATTATTTTGTACGACAATTGAACAAGTGCGAAGAGCGGCATAGTGGGAGGGGGCGGGGGGGGGGGGTGGAGGTAATGCAAAAGCCACCACACTATAGAAAACACCGAAAATTTTTCGTGAGGTTGATCGAGGTACGACGGAACGGCACAGTGCTGCGAGGAGATTCAATAAACGAGACAGCAATTCGTACGCGCAGGGCGCAGCCATCACATGTCATGCATTGATAAGAATGGCAGCGGTCGCAGCGGTCAAACAAGGGCATAAGCTCTCTTGTCGCACACTTTTAGGTTCGCGACAGTATCGCTACTTGTGATTAGTGGTAGCGCTATCTCACTCAAGGGGAGAATTTCACCAAGGGCCTAACGCGACCCGTGCCTTGAAGTTTTCAGTGATAGACTCGTGCATCATCGCAAGCTTCTAGGTGTTCTGACTCACTGATTTGATAAGCATTCTCTGTGAATAAATAAGTAAGCAAACATTTGCTTGTCTGTAAGCTCCGCACTAAATTAAAATGCAAATGGCATGTATCAAAAAGTCTCCAACTAGGTTGCGCACATTCGAAAGACTTAAAAATGGTCAGAAATTATCAATAAACTTTGAAAATCCTTTAGCCAAAATAAAACCGCGCATAATTTCCGGATAACCTTACATTTGCCTGAACCTTTTCTACACCAAAATCACCCATGAAAAAAACATATACTCGATATCGGTGAGTTGGGGTGGGCGTGTCACCGGAAGTGACGTGCACTTGATAGAAACTATGTGGATAAGCTGCTTCCAACATACATCGCTGGCTATCAGCAAAGCATGCTGGCAACAGCTTATCCACGCACTTCTATCAAGTGCACGTCACTTCCGGTGACACACCCACCCCAACTTTCGGATATCGACTGTACAGAAGACTCAAATGCTAACCTTGTGGTTGCCAGTTTGGCGTTGGTTCACCCCATTTGCTTCGCATTCTTCGCGGTTGCTGATCCGCTACCATACCGTGCATGCCGGCACTCACGTCTCTTAGGTTCATCATCGATTTACTCGACGAGTATGATGGTGGATCGCGACGTTTCGAGATGAAATCCGATTTCGATTCGTCGTGTTCTGACACTTCTGAAAAAGCGAAAAATGACTTTCGCGAAAAACACCAGACAAGGGTAAAAAGAAACTGATGGTGAGGTCGAAAGCAACAGTGGGAATAAACGCCTCCTAAAACCTGATATGGTATCATACCTCCAGATGGTGTTTCAGTGGAGCCGAGAAGATTACTGGCACTTCGACGAGTCACTTGCGCAGGTCGTACGATCAATGAAGCCGTCCCTGAAAATGTTTATTCGTAATAACTTCGTATGGACTCCACCTTGCGAAGGCAAAGCTTCGGGAAAAGATATACAAAATGAAGGATGCGAAGATACGATCTCTACAAGGTCAGGGACATTGACTTGAAATATGTGGAGAGATCGCCATTTTTGCGATGAACAGGAAAGTGAACTTTTAACATCATTTTTCTTACTCGACTAGCTACGATAGATTTCGGACAATCAGCACCTATCAAACCATTTTTGAGATGCGCACGCTAAGGCCCACCCGTTCCAAATTTGCAGTGCGGAAACGATTGGTTCATTCAGTAAATTTGCAGAGTCAGCTAATTTCACACTCTAGTTTTTATGCGCTCGGGATTGAAGTTCCTCGTACTAGTTTGGGCGAATAAGCGAGGGATAATGGGTTTCGGTTTGGTCTAGGTGAGGCTTGAGACAAGGATTTGCGCAAGAAACTGGGGGGGAACGAGAGGTTGCCGGCCACTTACTACTATGGAAATGGAGGTATTATTGCCTCTACAAATCCCACAAGTAAATGTTCTGAACATGTTGAAAAGTACTTATTTTAGGAGTACCATCGCTTCAGCCTACAACAATGGACGACAGTTCACTCAAAAGCTCACAAAGAACATGCTTGGTGGTTAGCTAGTAAAATGCCAGATCTATATCCAGCAACTTTCCACATGTATTTACTTTCCAGATACAAAGAGAAATCATTAGGCCGGTTTTGGACATTGCAAATCGAGCGACTCGCTAAAGCTGACACTGGCCTCAAAATGACTCTGCGATTTCAAATGGAAACCGAATGCGTGGCGTATCTAAACGCATTGACCGACAGCGGCAAATTCATCATTCTCATCGCCTTTCAAAAGCCATCACTGGAAAAATCTCCTGCTATACATCTCGAAGCAAATGCTTTTTTGTAGGCCTCCATCACACATCAGCGCATGTCAATAAAAATCAACAGCGCCCATAGCGTTACAACTTTAATGATTCATGAACGGAACAGCAGCGCTGGACAGCCAGCGATCACGAAAAAAAGTGCTGTGCAAGCCTAGACAAGAAGCACGGCCGAAGATCAAAAACTTCTTAAGACTACGAAACAACAGAAGAAAGCGATGAAGGCTAATTTCCTTGTTTTTCTCAGCATGCCCCTTCAGATTACAGCAATTCAGCCACTAATCACAGGGGAAAAAAAGATGGGAAAGAAAAAGCGTTTCATGAGGGAATTTTAACGAAAGAAGTCTTGTCAAGGGAGAAAAAGATTTCAAGTATGAAAGGTGATGCAGTGATTTTAAGCGTAAAAAAAATTCCCTGCATTACATAATCAATCTACTCTCCAAACTTTGCACGTCTGAGCAGCTAAAATATCAATCGCATTCTTTCTACAAAAGGAATTTTTGTACATATTACCTCACGCGACAAAAAAAACTGTACCACCATTTCCTTTGGTTAAGTGGGTACATTGCCAAGGACTTAGAAGAAAAAATCATAAATAGGCTTGTTTTATTCCAGCATTCTGAAGCAATATGCTCAGAAAAGACTACAAACATACATATATTGCAAAGCGCGCTAAAAATTGAATCAATTTTGATAATTTCCGCTCGCACGTACATATGCACAACCCCGCAGCTCAACATAAATTCAAGTATTTTACATATAATTATATGGAATGGCACAATCAAAAAAATAGCTTTATTGGACCATTTTCCAGTGTTCGTACTAATCAAATAATGAACTTATTCGCCTCGTAGCGGACCGTGTGAGCCTTCCTAGGACCTACGAATGATGTAAATACAAATAGTGGTTAGAACTAAGTTATTAACCCCATTAAACTATCACCTAATACTAAAAAAATATTGCTTGCTGTAAAAAAAGAAGATGAGCACCAGTCGAGGATTCCCCTATTTGTTGAGGAGGGAGGGATGGGGGGGGGAGGCAAGGTGGAGGGCAGTAAATTCGACTTTGTGGGCGAAGCGAGCACAATGGACTGAGCATAAAGCTCGTAGTCTATCTCCAGAACAAAAGAAGCAGCACACACTGCGGAGCCAAAATAAAACTTTTGAAAAAAAGTTGTATAGCTTTCTAAGAAAATTTTGCAAAATTTTGAGATATGGGAATTTGAAAATAATATAGTGTAGCCAAGTTGAGCAAAAAATGATTGCTCCTCTCAGGACCTGGCTTAAAGCTGCTGTACCTGAAAAGGACCCCATCGAAATAACGCTCTTCTTACATACAATGTAGTTTATGTGCTACCACCTTTCAGAAAGCGGACCTCGTAAAACGAACAACAACCCCCTTCCCCCTTCCCGTACTTCCCCCTACTCATTCTCATAGCACTAAGTGTAAACAGCAAGCCAGCTTCAAGAACTGAACAAACACTCTTCTTGAAAAAATAAGTAGCTAGTGAAAGAACCCTCCGGCATTCATGGGACCCTTCAAAATTTCTAAAGAAAACTTGCCATTTCACAGCGAATCCGACGGACATCTCACAACAACACAGAGCGTGTGAACGAGAGCGGGCAAGCCTTGCCCTGGTAAAATACCGCCCGCGACTGCATTACAAATCGCCGCGAAAAATTAGTGAATGAGCGATGAACGCGTCAAGCTTTAAAAACTACTGCTGTCGCTTCGGCACATGCGGAGAAGATACGACTGCACCTCGAGCAGCAGATGTGAGCGGTTGACTCAACAATGACTTTCCCTCGTTTTATGCCAGCCACTATGACGACTATAAGAAACATATGTGGCTTCGATGAGATCAACATACAATGAACCCTTGGAAGTCGCCTTCTGACGTCCCCGGCAGTTATTTTTCGAAGAAAATAACTGTTCCACTTTTAGCTCACAAGTAATGAGAAGCGGTGGCTTACCACCTGTCACTCGCGTTCCTGCTCTGCACAGATATAGAACTAGCTGAAAAAGTCGCAGCCATGTGCCCACGTTCACTTTATGCTCAGCCCTCTGGAAAGCTAGCTTTCCGGCCGAATTATTCAAGGATTACACAACATATGTCCCAAGCTATTCATAGACCAGATTTACCAACTAACTCCCCTACTGCGTTTAATGGTTAGCTAATAAGTACTGGTCTGTTTTCTGTTCCAATATGTTCCCACTGTTCCCCACAGTGCCTTTACCCTGTGGACTGAGAAAACGTTTTGAGTGTAAGCTTGACTTTATCCCGACGACGACATTGCGGCTTAACCGTTGGGACCTAGATTTGCCGCGTGGGGCAACACGGCTAGATGAAGGACACAGCATGAAAAAAAACTATTTCGAGAACGTTTCAAGTTTATACTATAACACTTTGATCAGGAAAGCATTGTACAGTAGTACTGCAGTGGGAACTGTCCGCTTATCTTATCACACCGTGGATATTTCAAGCTTGAGAAAAAAAGGGTGATTCTCTTGAAATATACTATTTATGCGAATATATAGCGGCTAATTTTGTCCTTGCATTGGCTAGAAGCGCTGGTACAGCTTTCCAAAAAAAAAAAAACTGGATCCATCCAAATCCACGGACTCTGTAGTGCAAAATTGGAGCTTTCTAGCTTCACTCAAAATTCTCCCCGAGCCAAACAAAGGAATCTGCGCTTACTTTGAAAGCGATGAACAAAGATCTGAGACGCAAAGCCTCGACAGTTTCTGCATTGGATCTAACACTTCAGTCTAGATGAAGCATTATGCACCCAACATTATGACGCGGTTTTTTCAAAAATATTAAGAAGGGCGGTCCTCCGCGGAAAACCGCATTGTCGCCAACGTTGATGTTAATAGCATGCTCGTTTTTTGTGCGATTTCTTTCTTTGGCATTTGATCACGGAGCTATCTGACCAATCAGATTTCTGCTTGCGTTTCCATAGCGTTCTAGTGATTACAAAGATAAATAAATGAACAAATAAATAAATAAAAAAGGAACAAATAAGAGTGGGATACCAGGTTTGACATTGACGATAAAGGAAAGTTAGGCCGCTGATCAATACTTTTGTAAATGGAACGTTTCGCCTATGCAGTGAACACGCAGCCATATGTTCACGTCAGTACATATATTCTGCACTGCAAATGTGACAGGTATCAATTTTTCGCCTAGTAAAGCTCGCGCAGCCTTCCCTTAGCTTTGAGATTTAAGAATAAGTAAACTGGACAATCGGAAAGGTGAAGGCATTTCTCACCCATCAAACGGTGGTTGTAGTCCACTCGAGCCCTACTTGAAGATAAGGAACACCGTGGATGTCCCCTCGGGAGGACAGCAGAAAACATTCTTTGTAACAAATGTACAGCAAGTAAATTTTGCGGAAACCGAAATTGGAAGCGCTTCAATGAAAAACAGTTCCAATACGATAACGAAATCCGCTGTGTTTATGCGTCGTTATTGGCATCATTCCAAAAAATGAGTTGTGCTATCAGAGTCCCACATGGAAGTGATGACTGTACAATAGTTTTTTTTGCAAAATCCTAGCATTAAAGAACGCTCTCCCCCCTATTTTCCCGGGGCTGGCCCATTTGTTTTGATTTCAACCTACGGCCTGTGTGTATTCACTGCAATTCTGATCTTTGCTTTCTTTTATAGGGGGTTCATCAAAGGCGATTAACAAACGCGAAGTGAGGTCGTGAGAGGATCGTCGCTGCTCATTAAACGCGTGCACGATCATTTGTCGCTTCGTCATTAATCGGTCACAAAGCCACCGCGTTTGGAAAACTACGCCCACCTGACATTAACCGCTTAGTACAAAATATATTGCAGGAATTATGAAAAACCAGCGCAAATGAACAACAGACACAGACGCCACACACACCCTTAAAGACTTTATCAAAATACAGATTTAGGCAATAATCTCAGCAGACTAACTTGATGTCGCAGCGGATTTACAACAAGACAGTAATCCCGCTATATTACACTGAACTGCTGGAATAGTTTGCGGCGGTGCAATTGGTGGGCGTGGCCAGGGAAGAGACTAAGAAAACCTAAAAGGTGAGGCACACGCCAAGTTATCGAGAATGTCTAGAGAGGAATAAATCGAGCCGAGATGAAGTTGAAGCCCCCGGGCAGGAGAAGGCACGTTGTGGACAAGAATCCTCAGCTATCGCTATCATATCTCCTTTTTGGCTGCCAATTTTCCTTATTTTATTCATAGGTACCTTAGCTGTCAATTATCAGGCTAATACACTAAATAAATACAATCCCATAAATAAATAAATAATAAATCAAATAAATCTGCACGAACATCCCTTGGAGCCCACAATTCGTAAAATCCTGAATTGAATCAGTTACCCTCTAAAGAGTACAAATCAGTACGTTTACATCGGAACGACTAAGAGACTTCAAGCAAAGATGATGATCAAAGAAAACCTGAAAAAGATATTTCACACCGAAGCTGGTTGGTTGGAACAAACCCACTAGCGCTAAATCGGGATTCGAACCCGCAGCCGGTTTTGGTTATCCGGGTCTAGTGCGGCATCAAGTGACCTACCGGGGACAAGCAAAAAACAAAGAAAAAGATAAAGACCGCCATAAAAAGGGAACCGTTGAACTCCCCGCGTCACCGAAACAGGAACCTCAATAGAACAGAACCAGCAAAAGCAACGTCTTGCTGAACATGAAACTCAAAAGAGCATTTGCAGGGCTATTTGGTGTGCTTACCGACGATGGCCTCGGCGGTCGGTTGCATACAAAAGCCATTAACAATGGATCAGCGCTCGCGGCGCCTGGCAAAAGCAAATTCGTTGTGCACATTTTGGTTATTGCATGTGGCTGTTTACGCTTTGCTTCAGGGGAAGCCAACACCACCCGATTATCAAAACGCTACCAAAAGCAAGGGTGGACGTGGTTTGTGTCGTGAAAAAGGCAAGATCTTGCGATGCCATTGAAGTATAGACGAACTTCAGCGTGTAAAGGAAGCGTTATTATTTCCACTGTAGATGCAGGCCAAGCAAAGGCTTAGTAAACGGCTCGACTATCCGAAAAAAATTGAGCTAGCTGGTGAACTATGATTAGCCTGATATCCGCTACACTTTCGTTCCTGTGAGCTTATTCCGCTGATTTGGAATGCCCTAAAGAAGGTAAATCGCCGAATCACGATCAACTTCTGCGGGCTGTTCAGTCAAATAAAGCCGTACTGCGTGAAGGTACGTCGATAGTCGAAGATGACGACTAGCTGATGAATTGTCAAAACCAAAATAGCTATCTCCAAGAGCAAGTGCCCGATTCTCTAGTTAGTGCTGAAGAGAATATCCAAGGAACTACTCGCTCCAGACAATCACACAGTCAATCTGCGCGATCCGGATGTGAAATACGGCTATTGTCTGTGGCGGACAGGAAGAAAAGACCGCAAAGTCACACTTCGAAAGTTTAAGGGTCATTGAACCCGTTTCCTACAGAGTGTGAAAATTTAATGGCCAACAGCTGGTCCAAATGACGACAGTGTGCACAAGATGTCGCCAAATGGTTCCAAACTGTCCGCTGCTAAATTGATAGGCGAATCGGATCAAGACCGCATCGCCATCAACACTCTTGCGAACACCGTTATACGGCAAACCCTACTAAACCAGTCCAACGAGAGCAAAAGCTTGCCGACAACGCCATAAACCACGCCAACAACCCTGCCCCCCCACTTGGGATTCCGATCGCGCTTGACTTATCCTTTTCGTCTAATCGCATCAGAATCGCAGAATTTCACTATGATCTCCGAAGTAATAACTACAAAAAAAAGGAAAATATGACATAGACAAATTTTCTCTCTGTGTATCGCGAAAAAACTCATACCATTCGGCAGATCTGGGGTTCAAATTCAGGTTAGAGGACGAATTACCTCTTCCCCAACAAATCAGGGGTGCTTATGATTACGAGCGAGCGATGTCATGACGTCCAGTGGGCGGGCCACGTTCCAACCCAGGGTCAACCGTCACGTTCGAACATTTTCAGGGTTTTTGCGACCCCCTTTTCTCAAGGGGGTCACCCCCTTATCTCAAGGGGGTCCAGTTGCGACCCCCTCTTAGGTAATGGAAGTGCCGAATGTGCTGACTAAATGTTAAGTGAAATATTTATTTCACTCATTTTACTTCAAAGACAGTGAACTAAAACCTTTTAAAGACAATGAACTTCCATGACATAGAACAAAACATTTGAATATTGAATTCTTCACTGGCATTTGAATTGAATTCTTTTCAAAAAATCATTGAATTTTTTTCAAAAATTCAATGATTTTTTGAAAAAAATTCAATTCAAATGTTCAGTAAAGAATTCAATATTCAAATGTTGTGTTCGTAAGTTCGTAAGTTCATTGTTTTCAAATGGACAATGAACTTCCATGAAATATGAACAGAACATTTGAATATTGAGATCTTCACTGAAATTTGAATTGAATTGTTTTCAAAAAATCATTGAATTTCTGAAAAAAATTCAATATTTTTTTCATGTTGCCCAAAACTTCAAACTTCATGCTTCCGAAAGAATCACAAGAGCAGTTCAAGGGAGTAAATCAAAGAGAGTTACGTTCTCCATCAATGCATCTCCTAAGATGAGCCCCAAAGGAGCAAGAATCACAGGGCACTGGCTAATGAAAGCTATTTTTTATGGTTAGCCTCGCGAGATCAAAATTTTTGTTCGCTCACAATCACGCCAAAATGAGGATGAAAGCGAAATGTGTAAGACCAAATGGAGGGATATCCAACAAGTAACATGAAGACTGACGAACTTCTGCTCAAACAGCTGAAAAAAGAGGAAGGATTAAAGAAGAGTAGGACTGACATGATTGCGTCAGAAACCGCCGCAGAAAGCGTTTGCGTTGCGGCGTCAACCTTGGAGCGCGGCAGGTATCACCCGGACGCTGGAAAACTGGGACGCGGCGAAGAAAAAGTTTTAGGAGAGTGTAACTTTCTTGAGACGTATTTGTTTCACTTATTGAGGTAGGTTTAAACTGTGCCTGAGGTGGCTTTACAGAAAATTGCAAGGATGACCTAACTCTCCCAAAAGTATTTCTGTCAGAAGCGGAAAACCCAAAATTCTGAGAAGGCGCACCTCCAACTTTGAGAGCTCATAAAATCTTTCGTATGCGACATCTTGGAAATTTGTGAAAAGTTTTAGAAACTTCAAATATTTCTCTAACAAAAGATTATAAAAAGTTAAGTGATTGTCCCCTTTTTCAAAAATTTGCCCCGTTCGAACAGTTCCCGTGCAAAACCGAGTTTTTAAGCTTTCAGCGACTATAACTCACTTCATTTTGATTGCTGTGTTTCCCTCTTTCCATGGGGTGAAAGAGCAGGTTTTGCTCTTTCTAATAAGCCCTAAACCATTTTTCAAAGTTCATTTTTCGAGAAAATCCCACGTTCGAACTTTCCCCGGGCTGTCTGTAGCGCGAACACATTCTTTGAAATCGCGAGTTTTTGGGCTTTCAACGAGCATAACTCACTTCATTTTGATTGCTGTGTTTCCCTCTTTCCATGGGGTGAAAGAGCAGAATTTGCTCTTTCTAACAAGCCCTAAACCATTTTTCAAAGTTCATTTTTCGAGAAAATCCCACGTTCGAACATTTGGATCCCATAGGTTTTTGAGCAGCACATGCGAGGTTTCGAGCTTTCAGCAATAATAACTTCCTTCAAAGAGCATGTTGGAAAGAGGCGAAGACATTTTTGAAGACCGCGAGGTTTCTTCTTTCTTATGTGTTTCACGATTTTGTGGAAGAACCGTCCGTAGAAAAGTAGGTTCCCGAAGAAGTTCAATTTCAGCCACAAGAAGTCAAACTTTTCATGGAGATGCATTCAACTGTTCTCTATTCCTCAAGGAAAACACCGTAATTTGCCCAAAACTGTCTCTTTGTGCATAATTAATCGAATCTAATGCGGTCTGCACAAACAATTCTTGCCCTCGGATACGCCACGCACGCGCCGTGGCTGACAAATTGC
>MU869696.1:25435-44835 GCA_036418205.1 Ostertagia ostertagi | reverse complement strand
CTCATGAAGTGGGTCTGAGCCCGAATTTTGCCTTTAGGAATGGCTATTAAAAATTCTATTCGTTATGGCTGCTCATGAGATTCTGACGATTCCATCGAACGAACCCTACAGAAATCGACCCTTGTCCTCAGCACATCCTTCAAAATTTCTTCTTTTACTTTTTGAAGAACAACTTTTAGCAGTTCATTCGAACGTGTTGTTTTGTGCAGCCATTCAGCGTCAGTATCGACCACATTGAAGAATCCGCTACATTCAATTTGAAAGGTTGGGCTCGCTCCAGATTCCTGACTGACAACCGCAGTGGCAGTTGGTCTTTTGTTGAGCATCTTCTCGAATATAGACAGGTGAAAGTAAAAAAGCGGGAAACAAAGGCGCATAGTTGTAAGTTTAGTGAAACCCTTTCCCAGAGGGGGAAGTGTTGGAGACACCAAAAAAATTTGAGGTGACAGTTTCATCCATAAAAATCGTGCCGGCGTCCTTAAGCTGTGCATACGAAGGTGACTTTCATGAGCTCAAAAATGTAGAGTAGTGCACGAAAGGCAAAAATCATCAATACACCATTGCAATACATCAATCAAATATCGCCATAATGATCATCTGCTTAGTGTGATTTACTGTTACTGCCAGCGGCGTTGATTGATATCTACATCAGTTCTGAGAGATGAATGCACAGGCGTTCATCAAACGCTTCGGACCCATTTATCTTCTGCCATTAATGGTAAAAGCCGATTGCCGGACGATAGAAAATTCCAATTGGAGGAGCCTATGAGGGGTTAAGGGTTATCTTCACTACACGACCGTTCACAAGTTTACAGGGAGGGCGCTAAGACGTATAAGAAGATTCCTTATTTGACGTTTTCTTGAAAAAAAAGAGGTGAAGATTTCGGCGAGCGTTGATCAGTCTCGTTTGGGATGTGTCGAACATTCCATTTCCATTCAGCATCGTAGTGAAATTTGAATGCGATGTGGCCACAATGACTTGCGGGGGCCAGCCGATGTACAAGTCAGTGTTTTTATCCTCCCAGACAAGTCTGGTACCAATTAACCGACCCCGGAGGGATGGAAGGCTTGGTTGGCCTTGGGCGACTCACGACACAGATGAGACCCTCAGAGCTTATGCGTGGGAAATGGCGCCACATGTCACTTCACCACTTCCAATCACACTTCCACTCTGTCTTGTAGTACAGTGGCGAAGACAATCTATTCATGGAGGCAACGATTGCAGTACATTCTAAAGGGGTTGGGGGGGGGCGTGGGTGGTCTATGGCATGCAGCGCGAGGATTCATCAAGCGAACACAAAAGTGACCCCCTTGTTTAGTCGTTGAATGCAGCTCGTGGTCAAGCGGCAGCTAAATGGCTTACATATGGAAGAGTTCACCGCAAAGCGTCTGGTGAAACCATGCCAAACATTGCCCAGTCGAGTTGCTCCAAATGCACTGCTTGCAACGCAGCTCGCCCAAGTCACCAACTCGACACGGGGAAGAGGCTTCGGGAGAGGAGCGTTTTTCAAGTATTGCTTAACGAGCAGCGCACATTCCGTCGTGGAAGCACCACAACTCGCTTCCTTGGCAGCCATGGCAGGCATTCTTTCATGTGGCAGATATGTATACTTTCCCGATGCGCTCTGTCTTTATCGTAAACGCTTTCTTTATCAGTATCGCCACAGAAAGGCATAAACTCACATAGTTAGATAAGCGATAAATTTTACATCCGATTTAGCGCTCAAAGAGCAATGCTCACTTCTGATCTGGTTTTGAAGAGAGAACTGAAATTATACAACATATTGGGCGAAGGTGCAATATGGTGAACGAGAAACCTTAACAAGATCTGAGTCGAGAAACGGTTCTTGCTGCTGAGTCATCTTTTTCGCTAAATGCTCTCAAAAAAGATCGGAAAATATAAAAGGCACAAGTCGACAATCTACCGCACTTGCTTGATAAGGGAGGGTATGAGCATGTGACGTTTGATCGAGATTCACACCTCTCTCTACCTCCCACAACTGCCTCGCACCTAGACAGAGTTGCCTGTGAGGTGCTCGCTCGCCTGCTGAACCCACAACAATGCCAGTCACATTGAAACAATTACGTAGCAGCTTTATTGGGCTAGCGGTGAGCATTGAGAAATCGAATAGAATGAATGTGAAGAGGTGAAAAGTAAATGGAGTGAAGGAATGAGTACCTTTATAAAGAGAACATGTTGGCATTTGAGGAACCAGCAAGCAGCGCGAGCAATTAAGTGAGGTCAAGCCACAGGCAACTATGTTTAGATGAGAGGCAGAGGTGTGAATCTCGATCAAAAGTCCATCACCCATAAGTGAGAGGTGCGGTTCGAGTTCCGCCTGTGGCGAAAGTTTTGTTCACACCCCAGTATTCTAGTGAGATCTTCGCAAGGCGATCTGCGGTGAAAACAGCGACTCGTACTTCAAATCAGTCTTCTTTCGCCTCCAGCTAAAGCTGGATTATGCAAAAGGGTATAGTACCTACGACTTGCACCCGTTCTTGATCCGGTCGGTTGGTATAATACAAAATGGGTGCATGACTTAGGTTCTCACGGTTCTTTGGCTGAGTGTTCGAATTCATTCCACGCTCAGAATATCACTCTTAGGAAGGTTTTTTGGTATGCGGACATGTGTGATCGAAGAGGCGTAGCTAATAATAGCATTGGTCTTCGATTGTTTATTGTCTTCCAGGTGTCTTCCAGGGTCCAAGAGTGCTTTTTGTTCGGAGCTTCAGTTCCACTTTGCGCATCTTTTGCGGGATTCGCTTCAGTCGAAGGCACCAAGGTGAGCTGCAAAAAAAGCTGCCAAAGAGTTTGGAGCATTTCAGATAAATCCGGGCCGGAAATTCGAGCGGATGGTCCGGAGACTTTCGATTCGTGCGCACTTCGCAGAGGAAGGTCCTAATCCCTCTAATGGAACGTTTTTTGACGTCCTCAATTCGAGCATCAAACGGTTGCGATTGCGTCAGTGAAATTGAGCCCAGCTCACTTTGAGCCGTAACGGAGTCATCAGCGAGCATCCCCACGCCTCGCCTCATCCTCATTTCATTTCAGAAAATTCGAGAAAATTGCGACGACTCGAAGAGTGAGCGCTGAATTCTTCATTGAATATCTAAGAGGTCGCAATACGGTAGTCGCATCAAGTGTAAGCGCACTTCCAGTTGATCTCACGTTTATCCTTCTATCAATTTTATCAACCTTTCGCTATCTGTCTTTTCTCGAGTTTTCCTCTTTGCGCTTCCAATTTAATCCGAGAGATTTTCGGTGTCCCAGTTGTCACAATACACCGCTCCGCCATAATGACACTTCCTCCTATGAATTTCGCGGAACTCGCATTCCAAGACGTTCTCGAAAAAAGGCTGCAGGTAAAAATGTGGTGCATGCTTTAAAACCAAGAATTTCAATACAACTCCGAAGTTTTGTTTTAAGCGCCATACAGTGAAAAACGAAGATTGGGAATTGACCCTCTACAAAGAAATTTTTACCCTCTAAAAGAAAATTCGTACTCATCTGTTCTTGTGCCTAATGACTGCTAACTTTTCTGCTCACTGAAGCTATTTTCACTTGCGCAATTCGAGAACAGTAATGAACGAAAACTGACTCGATAACATCTTTCACCCGAAGCCCAACCCGAAGCCATGGGTATCCTTCCGACTCAATGGGGGGGGGTCGTGTTTTGTGATTTTCGGGGAGGTAGTCGTATGTAGCGAAAGACATCGGATTTTTGAAAGATAGTGGAACACGTTGTTGAAGAAAAGTTACATTTTTTTGCGAAATTCCCATACTTTTGCAAAGTTTGTTTTTGCCGTCCGTCATCATCAGCAGTAGAAGGGGGAAATTTAGCGAGGCCATTAAGTTTCAAATCAGCCGACGCCATGGTTGACGTTGAACAACCACAAACTGGCTGACAGAATCTACGAGGGCGTCTATAGGCAAAAGAGCAAAATGGAACAATGATGACAGACAAATACACCACTAGCTGGCTTCTTCATCTTTTCGCTCACAGTTGTCAAGTACATTGCCTCCGCACAAGACACCTTCATCCCATGAATTTCCTCGGAAAACTTCGCCACTCACAAGACGATTTTCGAAAAAGGTAAGTGTGCTGGTCGCGATACGTATGAAAGATTTGAACGCGTTATTATCGTTGGATCAGCCAGATAATTTCATCAAAAAGCTCGCTTAATTTGGACGCAAAGATAAGTCAGGACAAGAACTGAACCCGCAGCCAGTGGTTGATGTATTTTTTTTACAGAACTCGAACCCGCACCCAGTTTTAATGTCATTATATTGTGCAATCCGCTTTACTATTACAACACACAATGCCATTCCGTAGCTGTGTCTACTGTGATGTGACGGTCCTAAGATGCCGGCTGGGTTTATTTCATTTCCAGCTGCCTTTTGTTTGCTAAGTGGTGTTTTCGCTGTTGGGTTTCCTCCACACGAAAGAGGTTCTGGTATGTAAGTCAATGCTGAATTATATAACATGAAGCCCTCTCTAACTCCATGAACCATCACCGAACCCGCGCAAGAAGCACACTTCCGCCAAAGATATAATCAATGTAATTTTAAAAACCGCAGTACCCTCGTAACAAAAAGGAATCGGTCACACTAACTTCTAATGCACTGAAGTTGATTGCGACTCGTCAAACTTGCAGGCTTTGTGGGCATTGTTCCTAAAAACGTCTTCTACACAGTAGTGGGGCAAAGTTATGGCACTTATAAATGTCACATAAAAACCTTTTTTGGAGGGGCACGGGTCCATGCCTGAAAGATCCACAACGGATGCCATCTTCATCGCTAGGCAAGTGATGGAGAAGTATCGAGAAAAGCGCCGACCCTGCTACCTAGCCTTCCTCGACCTGGAGAAGGCGTTCGACCGGCTACCGCGAGCAGTGCTATGGAGAGCGCTCAGGGAACGAAACGTGCCAGAACACCTGATCTCTCTGGTGAAGGACATGTACGAAGGAGCCAAAGCAGCTACGCACCCCACACGGCCTAACGAAGGAGGTGGACATCACGGTTGGGGTGCACCAAGGGTCAGCTCTGAGCCCGTTCCTCTTCCTCCTAACACTAGATGTCCTGGTGAAGGGGCTCATGGAAGGGACCACTAAAGACCATCCTCTACGCTGACGACATCGCCCTGATAGCGGATAGCAGAGAGGAACTTCAGCCAAGGTGCAGAAATGGCAGAAAGTCCTGGCAGAAGGTGGGCTCCGGCTGAATGTCAAGAAGACCAAGTTCCTGAGTTCTGAAGAGGGAACAGAGCCAAGCGTAGACGGTAGTGAGGCCTGCGATGCTATACGGCAGCGAGTGCTGGCCCCTGAACAAGAATCACGAAAGGCAGCTTCACTCCGCTGAATGAGGATGCTGAGATGGGCCTGCGGCTGGACGCGACTGGACAGGGTCAAACGAGGATGTCAGAGCGGTCATGCAGACTGCCCCTGTCCAGCTGAAGGTGAGGGAACAGCGTCTGCGATGGTATGGGCATGTGCTAAGGAGGCCACAGGATCATCCGATAAGAACAGCGATGGACTTCGAAGCGCAAGGCAAGCGACCGCGAGGAGCCCCAAAGAAGAGGTGGAGAGACGTGATCAAGAAGGACCTAAGTGAAGTCATGGCCACAGCAGAAGATGCCCTGGACAGAACAAAGTGGCGACGACTGACAAAGACAGCGGACCCTGCCGATGTCCTAAGGCAGGTAATCCACGACGCGCGGGACTAACGCTAGGGAGAAGATGAAGAGGAAGACGTGGAATCTTCACTGGAACTTCCTGCAGTGACCTGTATTTCCTTTCTCGTGTCGTGGAGGAGATACGCGCTGCTTTCATTGCGCTTGTATGCGTTCTTCTTCGCGATTGTGTCCATCAATCTCGAGAGACTCGACCAATTCCATCCATCCAGCATACGTGATCGTCCCGGATTCCAGGTGAACGCACTGTCTCAACCATTCACCTATGATGTGTTAGTTTTACCTAAAACAGCTTTACCTATTTCCATCGCGAGATATCCACTCGGCGTTACTTTGCACTTCATACGGCTAATATGGCACCGGTGTTTAAAGGCATGCCCCAGTGGGATCAACCATTCACATTGGTGTGGCTCTTGCTGTACACGAATGCGAATGTATTGGTGGGAAGTGGGCCGGCAGTAAAGAAAAAAGGAAAAGAATCCGTCAAAAACGCTCAGGTTAAGGGCTCACTCACCTTCCTAATCGGCTGTGCTAAGGGAATGAGAGACTAAGCGCGGAGAGGAGAGTATGGGGCGAGAGAGCGCTACAGATGAGAGATCGCCAGACAACAGCTCTGATAAGAGAAAAAAGTCTGTACTTGGGCAGCTTATCTTCGGGCACAGCCCAAGCGTCTTACTCGGTCGTCTTTCACTGCAGCGAGAACGTACATTTGTGATCTTTACCTTATAGAAGGTTAACCTCATACCTTACAGACGGACCTGAAACGCCGACCGCGCAGCGCGGGGAATGCGGCAATACGCCAGCAGCGTCAGAAGATTTCTTTCCTCTGTCAATAAAAATCGACGTGAATGCGGCATATTTCCTGCTGCACCAGCGCGCTGGCATAGATGACGCCGAGGGGTATGAACGATTTTCCTTTTTCATGGACAGAAACTTCTTCCAAATTTCCATATCAAGCCTGCAGCCCACCAAGTGAATACCATCTGTCCCACAGCGCGAGAGCGTCTTGTTCAGCACCGGTGGCTGACATTCTGGCTGCCTGGGTTGTGCCTTGATAATATCGCATGCTTTCATTTGCAACGCTGCCAAAGCTATCGTCATGAGTTGCTTACCCTTGCTTGCGAAGGGTTTTTAGCTGTAAGTTTCTATCAATGAGTTGTGACCTTTTATTTTTCTCGTCCCGAATTTCATCCCTTATCCAAACACCGCCTTTAAACACGTTTCTAAGAGTGCCTGTACGGAAATTGCTACCTGTCTATCAGAGCACGGCGAATTAAGAGCTCTAGCTCAGCTCGTGAAACGTGGCGTTAAATGGTGCTTTGCAAAGAATAATCAGAGTGCTTTCAAGTACTCTGAGTGTGCAATTCATCCGTTCGGGTTTTACTGCGTAGAGGCGTTCCCATAGCAACCAGATTAACGGCTATTCGTTCATTTCCAGTGGTTCGTTGGGCACAAGCACCAGGTTTTTGCTTTGTGAAATAACCTCCAGTGGTAATTTCGCTTAGACGAGGTTCACTGCTTTATTCAGCCATGTCCTCTGATAAAAGACGCTATTCACACACGTCGAGCGAAGTCCGAGTAATTGCTCAGTCATTACGACCATTGATTTTTTTCTGAATTTTTACCTCGCATTCTCGTAACTGTGCAGTCTGAGCAGAGACGGGTGCTGAGAGCTTTCATCGCGGATTCCAACGAATTTTGCATTTTTGCTATTCATCTCCCTCACTCTCAAAGTTCCTGTGTTGCTAGTCAAATGAAGGGCACTTTTCTTCGCATTTACATATGTTGCTCGCCTTACATTTGTTTACTACCACACATTCATCTTAATTAAAAGAAGCTGGATCGTTATTCGAGTTATATAATACTTCCCTTTCGAGACTGGTCGTGTGTATCCAACTATCCATTTTAACTAGCCTGGTTTGAAAAAATGTTAGGGCGACAGTTGCACATGGAGTTGTAAATGTAAACGCTGGTTGCGATTGACATGGGATGTTTGGTTGATCTGTAATCTATTTATTCCAATTCCTTTTTATTACCTATTTTTTGCTTGATTCTTATACGCTATCATTATTAAGAGAATGCGATTTGGCCTATACAATAAACGGCCAGCCTATGTGCAAGTCACCTTTTTGATGTTCCCAAACAAGTCTGATACCAATTATTTGCTTCCAGAGAATGGAAAGCTGGTTGCTCTCGATGTCGCGCGACCCAGGTTTAGTCCGCGCACCGTGCACATGGCAAGCAACACCACTTGCCGCTACACCACCTGCAGCTACATTACTTCCGCTCTGATACTAGTATTGATTTCCAATAAACATCCATCAAATCTCAAAATTGGCAAATTTCCATGATAAGACTAATGGTTCAGCAGAACCATGGAATAATGCATTTTACTGTTATACATGTTACGAATTAGTTATTCATATTATTTTGCAGCTGAAGACAAGGTCCTGACTTTTTGGTCGAACTTAAGCTTTCCTCAGAGAAATGCAGTACGCAAGGAGGAGCACGTACACAATTGTGGGGATGATCTGACAGGAGCGAAGCGTGAGGCCCTAATTGTAAGATGCAGCATTGACCACACCTACAAATCAATGCTTTTCGCTTCATCGCTACTAAGGGATTGTGTATTTACCCGTGTCGGCGCCATCATCCTGTTTTTTTAGTACTGACGTTACGCTTCACATCTCTGCAAGCGTGGTACCGCATTCGTTTAATCCCAGACCTTACCTCTAGATAACTTCTAGAGTGGGGTAGAAACCAAAGGAAGTGCTGCTTAGTTTGACGGTAGATAAAGTTCCGGTCTTGACCGTTGTGATCTTGTGAGCTGGCAAGGTTGGAGTTATGCACTTTCCTGAAGGGGATTTTACGGCAAGGTTGATGGTCGAATAAGGGGAAGTTTACCTAGTGGAAAGAGAGGCGAACCGACAAAGTGCGGACCGACAAGCAATTCGCGAAGGATATGCCCCGGCGACCCAGCACGGCATCTCAGCGCCGCTATCGTCGCGGCACGCCCACTGACTGGCTAACCACTCGCCGTGAGTATTAGCCGTTTAGCAGAGAGAGCGTTAGCGTTGAAGAGGGCAGCAAATATGAGAGTCGCATCAATGCGAAAATCAACGGGCAAGGAAAAGGTCCCATTTCTTTTCTTCATTCCGCCATCTGTGACCACCTCAAACTCTAATGAGCTCCTTCTAATCGTAAACTTCGCCTTCAAAGAGAGACACTAGCTGGAGCCAGATTTAATCTGGTTTTTGATCGACTCGCAGATGGTAGTAGTCACAACCTCCCATCTTTACAAGGTTCCCTCTACTTGCTTTCCAATTGCATAACATGGCGTCGAAATCGGTGGATACTGTTCAGGCCAAATAACTTCCCAAGCGTTGATAAGCTCTCCATGGAAATTGAAGGCGCGGCGCATTCGTGGTCGACGATTGAGCCGAGAGCGTTATCGTTTCGAATTTGACGAGACCTAGTCTGCCCAAATTTCGTGGATGCGCTGCCGTCATACTCGCCCCTTGAACATGGACTTGGCAATAACTGGAAGGCTAGCTGCCGTGGTAATGGTCGCTCTTTGTGTTCCTTTGCTTGTGTTAGCCGTTTCTTCAACTCTTTGTGTTTTACGCTTGCCCGTGTATCCTACTAGGGGAATGGAGCTACTATTCATAGACTCGTGCCTCGGCCAAATTCTCAGCTCATTCTGGAATAAAGCCTCAAAAACTAATGCCTAACGGGAGTGTGTTGAGGAGCATTCTGAGTATTGAGTAACGATGAGTAAATGGACACCAGCTCGTTAAATATTTGCTGAAATTTCACTCCTCGCTAGAAATCAATAGCAAACCACCCTAAAAAGCGCTTTCGATCGGCTTCGTTAGAAAAGGGTCCTACTGCGTTTTCAAGTAATCGCCTGGGTATTGGTTTCATAGATGGAAGATTGGCACCGCTATTTGGCCCACAAAGAACGTGTTTCTTGAAAGAATCGGCAGCAGAGTAAAGTAAACTGCGAATTCGTGGGTTGTTTTTGCTACGATGACATCATCGGTGGCCAAAAGACGGGAATCGGATCTCGCTCGCCTATGAATGCCGCGAAATCCCTTTTCACTGCGAGCTGCCGTGAAAAATTCGTCTATGGGCGCAGTTTTGGGACCAATCCAAGTGCTATACCAATAATTACTGCATCGAATAGCAATATTCGCTGGCCAGATTTCAAGCTTCAGCGATCGTATTAATCACTTTGAGAATGGAAATAAAATTCTATTTCCTCAGTTGCGTTTTCTCCATCACTTCCTAACCCATAATCTTGCTGTGTAACCTACTGGCACTTTATAGGCGTAAATAGGTTGTGAGGCAATTTTATTGTTTCCTCGCCCTATGTACGTATTATTCTGGTCTTCTAATAAGAATCGCTTACTCTTTTGACACACTACTCGCTTTCCTTCCGTCTAATTCGCCCGAAGTGTTGCACGCATTGAGCGTTCTAATTCGAGATCCAAGGAAGCATGACAAAATCCATATTCCAGATGGCGTTTCTCAGCCAACTCTCAGGTCATCTTCAGACATTGAAAGAAAAAACAGCCACGATGGCTGAAGGAGCGCCCGCCATCGGAGCACATCTGCAGTCACTAAAAGTGAGATTGTTGCATGGGTATTGATTTGTGGATTCGATCAATTATGTCCGAAATTTAGGACGGTGCCCCAAAGTTGATCGAAAGTGCGTTGAATGCCAAAAACGGACTTCTCAATAGGGTAAATTTTACAGGAGATCGGCTATTTTTGTCTTGGGTTCCTGTTTAATTTGTTTTAGGTAAAACTCGACTCACTTGGCAAAGTACTGCACGTGTCCGGTTTGGGTCGCTACCCTTCACCTATTGATATCGTGCCGGTCATCACCTGCTTCGGAGAACATCTGCAAATCGCCGTTCAAGGTTACTGGTTGAATGAACACAGCATTCGAATATCGGTATTCAGCAATCGACAAACACTAAAATGCTGAATAAACACTAATCGATCAAACTGAAACGTTCCCCTGGCGGTTCAATTTTTAGTGTGTACGGGTCGCAATAAAACAGGGCTTATTTTTTTGAGTGCTCCTGACAGCGGCTAATTCTTGCGTTATCTGCTGTTTTTCTGAATTACCTTTTTTAATTTGAGTGTGCTTTGTACATGTACAAGGTTTCCTATTTTGTCGTAGCCACGGAAAAGCCTCTCTCGTCAATCGGTAGCTATCGACGGAAAGAGTGAGGATGGGCGGGTTTTCGAAAAAACTGTGCAATTAGATGAACCCGATGAACCTTCGCTCCTTGAATTTACGATCCCATTTAGGCAAGAAGGGTTGAGACCGGCACAAGTCAATTTCCATCACTAGAGGGACGTGAGCAGCACTCGTGAATCCAAACACACCAGCTTGGTCAGTCATATGCACAGTAATTGAGAAAATTCAGACTTCAATGACAGCACATTTTCGCTGATCAAACTGGTAGAAAAAAGTAATTAAATG
This sequence comes from Ostertagia ostertagi, assembly GCA_036418205.1. Lineage (NCBI taxonomy): Eukaryota > Metazoa > Nematoda > Chromadorea > Rhabditida > Trichostrongylidae > Ostertagia > Ostertagia ostertagi. Next base: position 33,648 of record MU869696.1, on the reverse strand, counting down.
GCACTTGGCGGCACCACTGTATGCCTTCATATGCCTCCATGATCACTCTGAAATTGTTCGCGTAGTACAGAACTGCTCCGGTGAAAGAGCAAAAACTTGGACTTGATGCGTGCTGCTCCCGCAGTTTTTTTTTGTGTTGGCCGGTTACGCATGCAATTATCGTCGGATTCCGAACGGAAATCGAATGCGTAGCGCATCTCGGAAACGAGAGTCAGAGCGGATGCCAACGAGGTAACTATAAGCGTGAGTTGGATTTTGTTGATGGGACAGCCAAAAATTGAATACAAAAGTGACACCTGCCTGGATGGGTCGTCTAACAATGTTAGCCAACTCGGGACTGGGTGGGGAAGATGTAAGGTAAAGGTGTACTATAGTATCACTCATAGGCAGCGATTACGATAAATTCAAGAAGGGGTTCAGTGTGACGTGGTGGTGCTCAATGGTACGCCAGTAGCGAAAAAAGCAGAAAAATCCGTCAAGAAAACGCAAAACGGGACCCCCTTTTTTGGCCGTTGGTTTTCACTCATGAACAGGTAACAGCTCAGAAAGTGGACGTATGAACGAGTTCACCGCAACGCGTTTGATGGCACCATGCCAAACACGCTTTAATCGAGATGCTCCATTTGCGCCGCTGCTGGTCACGCAGCTCGTCCAAATCAACAAGTAAACTAGTGGGCGGATCGCTTTTGGGGGCGGAGTGCTTTCGAAGTCCTGCTCAGCAACCAGCGCACCTTTCGTCGTGAAAGCGCCACACCTCGCTTCCCTGGCAGCCAAGTAACTGATTCGTGTGGTGCATATGCTTCCCGATGCGCTCCCTCTTTATCGTAATCGCTTCCTTTAAGGTTATCCTTCTTGAAAACTCGGGTCCAAGCAATTCATACTCCCGCAAAACGTCTCAACTCGGTTTATTCGGCTCTTGGATCGCGGAACGTTGATATGCTCAAGAACTGCGAGTTTCCCTCTCATAGCATTTAATCCCTTCCCCTTTTCCTCCACCATTCTAAAAACTTGCTCAATTGATAACGAAAAACACTTTCAATTAATGGTTAAACAAATAAGGGTTCAGTGGTGCTCGTATCCACTTCAAGTGAATGAAATCATTTTAGGGTCGAGTACCACAATACTGGCGACTTTCGCGCAACGAATTCTGGCAACGCCGTCTGGCTGCTACGTGAAGGCAATGATTCGGAGTTGGCGGTGTCGTTTCTGCCAGAGGAGCAGTATCATCTGGACTCAATCACATGGCACTGGGGAACGGAGCCCATGAATGGCTCCGAACACACCATAGGAGGTGGGTCTCTGGTTGTGCTGTTGTGACGTTAGGGAATGATGAATTTTCATTCAGGGGTTGGATACGCCGGCGAACTGCATCTGATCCATCGCAATACCCGCTTCCCGACGATGGAGTTGGCGCTGAAACAGCCGAACGGAGTGCTCGCGATCGCCATCTTTCTCAATGTCAGTCATGAGAATTGCCTCCGATATGACATGCTGTCGCGATTACGGCATGTTCTGACAGAATAGAGCACAAAATAGGTTTTTCGTTGGAAGCACGAAGTTTTGACTGACGAGAATCCTTTGACGGAAAGGATTTTTGAATCGAATTATGATGGTCAAGTGGTGCTCGACTGGAGTAGATTCTAGGGAATCGTTCATGCTCTATTTAGCCATGCAAATGATTTCGGCTACTCAAATAGGCGATATTACAATTTTTTGAATAACTTTTAGAGCTGCTGCTTTTGCCACAACTGCGGATCTTATGGTCAGTTGTGGGCAAAATCCTTTGGCTAAGATCGGCCGTAACGTTTTGCAGCCTAATCCCGGTTAAAGCAATTCTCGTCCATAATCCAGCATCGCAATAGCAACATTGTCTCATTCACAGCCATTTCACTAACAAGGGAGGTCGTTCAGGGTGTGCCAAGCTTTTTCAAAATGGTTTCTTGCATGACATTGGGGCACATATGGGGACCACAGAAGCATGGTTCATTTTTCCTGAACGGCCCTCTGAATACCAGAAAAGGGGTCCCTAGTTCGATTCCTCGTGGTGACAAATTTTTGCATTTCGAGTTGACGTTTCAAAATTCGCGCAAAATGGAGTTAGCATGAATAATTAGTACCAAATTCATGATTAGGAACGTCAGTAACCCTTACAAATAGACTTTGATTGAAAAACTGGTGAAAAAGGTGTGACTAGGGACCCCTTTTCTGGTTCAGAGGGCCGTTCAGGAAAAATTAACCATGGTTCTGTGGTTCCCGCATGTGCCTCTATATCATGCAAAAGACCGTTTTGAAAAAGCTTGGCACACCCTGAAAGACCTTCCTTATAAGCTTGTTAGTGATCTGATGATGAGTGATCTAGGTCTCTTTTTCGTTGTCGAATTTGATACTTGAAAGTACTTGGGGCCTTTATCAGCGGCTTTTCGGCAAGCAGTAAGTTATGATGGATGTGAGTAGGCCACTAATGGAACGCAATGAGAATGAGAAATCCCATATTAGTACTCCAGGTCCGTGCAAAGCTTGGCTTTAGCTAGTAAGCTCCTGGGGCAGCCACTTATTTTATTGGCCTGGCGCTTCTCGAAGTTGAAGTGGCCCAGCCACGAACGAATTTTCCCAAGAGACCACGTTTGAAGAGGACCCCCTTCAGCTGAGCGATGTCACCTTGAGGGTATTAAATCAATTTCGGATTCTCTGCAGCGCTTTCGCGTGTTGGATTTCCAAAAGAGGAGGGGAACTGAAGAAAAGTATGTATGGGACGTTAACATTTTGTAACTGGCCACTCTTCAAATAGGCTGGCGAACAGATATTACCCATTCACAACAGCACTTCGTCGTCATTTATTGTTGCTTTTTAGGAGTCACACGACGAAAATCCAGCAATTACTCCGTTTATTGAGTTGTTACCGAATATCACCTACAAGGGCAACGAGGTCCGCGTCGGACAGTTCAACTTCGGCGCACTTTTTCCATCTCCAGGTAAGATTGGTTTAGAGGCACGGTCAATCGTTGCGTTATGCCGATTTCGAAATTTTTGCGATTTTTCTTGTGCAGTACTTAGGAAGTCGCGACATGGACCCTTCTCTCACTCCCCTCCATCCCCCCCCCCCCCCATAGCTATTACTACAGCAGTATTGGATTCTGAGACTAGTTGAAACACCACAACTCACCCTCCAATCTCCCTCAAAATTGCAATGCCGTGAGGGGAGACAGTGACGAGGAAGCTGCGTGGGGATAAAGGCGAAAGATGCACAAAGAAACGGAAATGATAAATTCCGCCCGTTTTGTGCCTTTTTGTCAGAACAATTTCCCCAGAGAAATGTCAAATCACAAAAAGCGATCCTCTACACTGAATGAAACAGCCCCTCAACGTTTATCAGCACAAATTCCTCTGAAAGTTCCAAACACTATTTTCCTTCCCACATTTACAATAACTCCCTTCCAGCGGACCTTGCCACTGCGCGGTACTAACGCTAGAGAGGAAGAAGAAGATTCACAACAACTCCTCCAAAACCTCCAGACAAACCTCACGTTGACCGCTGCTCAACGTACAACCAAAGATTAAGGTGCCACCAAGCGATATCTGGTTATTCTCAGCCCTGCGGGAACTATTGGGTTGACCCACAATTTTTGGTCAATTTGTGTTCCAACTCAAATTTCTTCGGGTCAAATTAGCTTCATAATGAAATAAGTTAATATGTTGAAGAAGACCTTCAGCCAAGATGTTTCAGAAGCTCAAATGCGCAACGGATAATTAGTAGGAATTGAAATAGATCAACGACCAAACCCAACAATTATGCCTTACGACAATTTCAAGAAGAACCTTGCAAGGAGCGCGGTAGGCAAGATCAGCGCTACGTTTGCCCCAGTCTTTGCTACTGATCGGGCACTGAGCTATTGGCTCAATAGCATCGGCAAAGACGATAGGAGCTGCAAAGTTCGACCTCATCATGGACCTCCAGTCACTTCGAGGACCCTTGCGCAACGAATAGGAAGTGCATCCGGACGCTATTAGCAGGAAAAGTGTAGCAAACATCTGTACGCACCATGAATGGCCACCTGAATGGAATGGGTGTAGCAGAAAGAACTCTCGATAGAAACAGCATGCAAACTGACCAAGACCGAGAAGCGCACGTGATGACGTGCAGAAATTTCATCCTGCGACCGTATAGACAGATATTCCCTAGTTGATCACCAGTGCAGATGAGTCAAAATTCCTTCACGATACAACATGAGGCGAGAGCGTCCGAATCGTCTCAAAATCTCCTACCTCCAAATGAAAGATCGGGCTCAAATTGCAAAGATAGCTCGGCATGTTCTGAGGGAAACTCTATGAACCACGATACCACATCTGACGTACAGCACTGACATTGCTCCATCGTACTGTCACCCCTCAGCGCACTGAAGCTGCAGCTACGGGAGGAGAAGCTCGGTGAATTCAGCCATCCCAAATCGACCTCTCCGAATTCATCCCATTCAGTCGTTCCGGGAGGAATGCGTCCATTCGTTTCCTAGCAAATGGATGCATATCAGCAATTATGCTGGTGGTTATATTTTTGATTAATTGACTTTGAGAAAAGGAAAATCTTGAAGAAAGTGACACCCGCCGTAGTGTCCGCAATCATTGCCGGGCCAAGAATCTGGGCCGTCCCAGTACACAGGAAGTGAGAAATTAGACGTGTATTAAATTAATCCCAGAGGTGTGGCTACTAATGACCTTTCCTCTTTTGCGTCCCCTATCATAGCTTGCATGCCCTGCCCTGGGAAAGTATTACCAAAATGATGACAAAATATTCTGTATAATGACCGTGTTCGAGCACTATTATCCTGGTTAGGAAAAAATCAGTGCTATAGGCGGCTGATGATGAAGTCTTGTCCCGGATAGTATCAAGAAGAATCAGGGATAAAGTATCAGAATGTATTATGGAAGGGATTAATTCATCTGACTTCAACAAGGAATGTGCTTTCGATCACACGTGTATACTAAATGTAAGATGAATAACTCAGCAGACAAATCAGAAAAAATATTACCAGTGCCAAACTGCCCATGTTGTTTGATTGAATGCTTCTTGCCCAGATACTATCAAGAAGATCAGAGAACAAGTAGTCAAGAATTCATGGTAATTACACATAGAAGTTTCGGTTGGTATTTTTCAGAGAAGACTAAGGAGTTTTGGATGTACGAAGGATCGGAGACGGTAGAGCCTTTCCGCGAGACAGTTCAGTGGCTTGTGTTCCGCTCAGCTGTGCCAATCAGCTCATATCAGGTGCGAATCGTGTGCTTTTTATCGAAAATTTCCCTATTCACCTACCTTTCTCAAACATGATGATGGGTTATGTGGTATTCCATCCGAGGATGCTTAAGCAGTTTACATTTTCGTCATCTTCGCACTCGATGATTCACCTTCAAAGAGCCCGTCCTTCGAGGAGCCTTGCTTTGGCGTTTATCTTCACAAGCCTACCCGTGTGGTCAACAACTGTGCATTACTTTTCGACGGCCCCCTAAGCCATTGCCATCTTTGAGTTCCTTAACACATCGACGACAAGGTTGCGGTTGCACGCCCCACTTACGAGGAAGGTCTTTCAGGAAGTGCCAAGCTTTCTCAAAACGGTTTTTTTGCATGATATAGGGGTACATGCATGGAACACAGAACTGTAGTTCATTTTTCCTGAGCGGCCCTCTGAATACCAAAAAAGGGTGATGAAGTGGTCCGTGGTTCGAATCCTCGCAGTGACAATTTTTTGCATTTTGTGTTGGCGTTTCAAAATTCGCGAAAAATAGCGTCAGCGTAAACAACTTATGTCATATCTATAATTAGGACCATCAGCAACCTTTATACGTAGACTTTGGCTAAAAACTGGTGAAGAAAGTTAAGAACGGCAGTTCCTTAAGAAATTTTTCTTCGCTCCTTTTTTGGTATTCAGAGGGTCGCTCAGGAAAAATGAACCACAGTTCTGTGTTCCATGCACGTACCTCTATATCATGCAAAAAACCGTTTCGAGAAAGCTGGCATTTCCTGGAAGACCTCCCTGGTTGTATACCACGTCGGACGTTGTGATGCGGTTGAGCGTCCAACCCAAGACATCCCTTTTCTCGCCCTTGCGCGACTTCTTCCCAACTTGTTTACGTTTACTCTATGGATCAGATCATTACACAATTGTAAACGAAATGGTTCACCGTACGGTTAAATTACTTGAGTTCAACAGAGCTTTTCTAAGCGTTACGAAATTGGTAGTTTTGTACCTTCCTCGTTTTCCTTTCTTATGACCATGTCAATGAAAAAAGAGTAGTAGAAGTGAATAGAAACGTGCACAGACCTTGAACCTTCAAGCTTGAGTGAATTGCGATACACACGTCATTGTTTTCGTGCTCCCTGATAGACCTGAGGGGGATTTGGAGAGGACTTGACCGCTGACCAGGCGCGTCTAAAACATTTTCACGTATCACACTACTGCCTCATCTCCTTCTATTATCATGATAATATTGCTGGGTTGAGTTGGGTTGCTAGACTACAACTTTGATTCCCAAACCCCAACCCAGAAATAGTAGTTATTACTATATAAAGAATGTGTTATGAGCAAGGTTACAAGTGTTGAAAGAAGTGAATATTTCAAATGAAATGAAGTAAAACAAGAAGTAAATATATTGCATCTAGTTCTCTCTCGTTTCAATCACACGTGATTTCAGCTTGATCGTCTTCGTGAGGTTCGCTCTGGTGGCTACGACGAGGAGCGCGAGACACCGATGGAGCCGATTCGTCCACCACAGCCACCAAACTCGCGCAGCGTCGTGTGTAGTTTTCGCAGCGCAGCCGGCGCTCCCGATCTTGGATTCAACAAACAGTAGCGGCCAGGCGAGTCGTTCGGCTAGCGATGAGCCCCTGGCGCTATCCACCAGCCTTGTTACCACCTGCTTCCCCTTTATCGCTGCATGCGCTCACCCACCTCAGATAACGCGTTCATAGTCAGTGTCGTCTCATACACAACTGTTTTAATTCCATAAAAATCCAAGCGCATCCTTGACAAATGTTTTCGAAGGATGAAGTGCTACAGCTGTAGCGTAGGTCACTTGCGCAGCAATATCTTTGTATCGATTTTTTGACTATCTGTAAAATGGTGATATTCCATTGAGAACCTGAAATCTTGCTTTTAACAAGAAGCGAAGCTTTCTGTTCTCAATGAAAATGTAAGCAAATAAGTTTCAAATACGCTTGCGCCAACCCGGTTCACCAATGATCTCATCGTAGTGTCGCTGTTTTCTCTACAGAGGCGAAATGTTGCACCAAACGCTGACGCGGCGCTTTTCCTCATCTTATGTTTATGTGCATACTGTTGCCCATTCCATTTGTATTCTGTCGCTTTCACATTCTTTTTAATAATCACCAATTAATTCTTTCCGCGGCTTGAAGACACAAGTGAAGTTCGAATCACTCATGACATTGTACAATATCTGCAACTCGTCAACGAGCTACAAATGTGGCGCTATTGGCGATAATTTGTTATTTATTATTTGATCTCAATTGCTGATCTCCGCCATGCTAACCCTCCTATACATAATGACTGTGGTAAATGTGGTTAGACGATCTCTGAAATAGATTTATAAAAATAAAAAGTTCCATAATGCTGTTCCAGCAGGTTCCATTTCTCTCATTGATGTATCAGTATGAGAATATAAAGTTGACGGTTTACTCGAGCTTCAAAAGGTGAAGGGATCAAAAAATTAGTTGAATGCTCGGGCTTTTCTAGCTCTGCGCTGCTTGCTCTTGCGCTTGACCAACAGCCCCAGCATCCATACTTTTACTTTTGGTGGGGTGAAAAGATTCGAGCCCTGGTCAAGAACATAAGAAGTATAGCTGAACTTAAAACTCACTTGGAAAGCCGTTAGGAGGTACTCAGATATGTGAAGACGCCATTTATTCGCCCAATCCATTTCTTCGCCCACTCGCTAGCGGAAGAGATGGATTGCGTGACTGGCTGCGTGGCCTTTGCGCGATTCCGTGTGAACTGTTCCGCGTTTCAAGGAACACCTGCCTTCTGTCAGGTTTCATTTGCCTGAATTGTTTAATTATCGTATTTCTTCGTTTGCATTTATGCGTATGCGATTGCAGCCGCATTTCTTGCTGGCACGAGCCAGCAATAAAGCGGCTGAAATTGCAGAGCAAGCTAGTTCAGACAGATCGTCCGCCCCAACCTCCTCATTTCGAAATGGAAGAAGGGGAG
>MU869696.1:15109-25335 GCA_036418205.1 Ostertagia ostertagi | reverse complement strand
AGTAAAATAAGAATGTACTTCAGTGCTTTCCACATCGCACAATACGCGCGACCCGTCTGCGTCTTTGCCTTCTTGCCGCGCGACGAGCCTCCTGTCGAGTACTCGTAACTCGCGCGCGCGTAAGAATCTTCATTTCACTCGAATATCAGCTAGTAAAATTGCATGTAAAGTAGCATTGTTTTTAACACTGATAACAAGAGGGAGACTCTTCCATGCGCGGTTTTTCTACAGCTTTCAGCGCAACATAACTGGCCAACGATCGTTTGTTATTGAACAACTCGGTGCCTTTCTGATAAAACCATCTTCAAGAGAGGCTGGGGGAGGGGAGAGCGCAGTGCCTATTCAGTGCTTTTGAGACCGCCTGACTCACAGGGACTGACTTCAAATGGTCTGATACGCTAATACAACCGCCAGAGCTCAAGAAAAAAAAAGAAACAGAAGCGCTTCCGTTTGTTATGACTAGACTTTCATGTTCCCTATTTATTTCAACATTTTTTGATCCCAAAAGACTTCGCGGCTTCGATGGTTGACTCGAAGGAATCAATGTAATGCCGTGGGTAGGTCGTGCTTTACCCTTATTAATTTCCAGGACGGCAGAAATCAATCACCTCGAGTTTAGGCACTGCTTGCATGAAAAAATACATGTAGTGAAAATATATTTCCTTGCAAGGACGTATCTTGCCACCATATAAAACAGAAGAACAAGTGATGGATCGTCAAACGGTTCATCTTTGAACAGCATTTTATATATAACAAAATAACAACATAGAAATCGGAAGTGAAAGGAGCTCTAGTGTCAGACATACTTAAAAATGTGCACCGCCATCACAAGGATGCGTATTGATTGAATCAACTCATCGATTTTCCCGCATGATCGCGCACATCACGAAGTATGTCCGACGAGTAAGTGAAGCAAAAAAGCCATCACACAGATTTCAGAAAGGCACTAACCTAATCAATACTCGCATTTCTCAGTACCTTATTAGTGGTCAAATTATGCTTAATAGCTGAATCACATTGGCACTTTACAGCAGTCGTCACAGTTAGTATTAAGGTGAGATACCTAACTAAGAAAGAGTAGTTATGGTTAGTATTTATATTGGTAAATAGAAATGGGAAGCAAAGTCTGATAAATTCTCAAACGAATAACACAATCTAAAGAAGCTGACAGAAATGAGGGCGAATCATTTACAGGAAAAAAGGGAATTGTGGTAGTATTATTACTATTACAACCTCATAACCACAAAATTTTATCTCGAAACTTTGCCCGTAGGGGTAATTCGATGCCTAATTACAAATTATAAAATCACGACATTAACTTCTAGCAATGACGCCATCTTTTAACGACATTTCTTTTCAACAAATTCTGTGAAGGAGCTACGTGGTGTTCCCATTACAAGTATGACATTCATTTTTTGCATTAGCGCTGTTCTACGCATATTCCCCTTTCTCCAGGCTCTCTCACCTATGCATGCCTGAGTCTAAGCTTAGGGAGTAGGGGGACATGGCGGGGTGGGTGGACCAGGCACGGTGTGGCAATAGCTGAAATCACAAGGTGAGGGGCTTACTCACCTAGAAACCTTCCCCTTCTCAAAGGCTCATTGTTAGTCCTAATTGCGATGTAATAAGTGAGAGGGGGCAGACGAGTGGAGAAATAAGCGCCCATGGAGCAGCCCTAAGAAACGAGTGTCATTTTCCAATAACCCCCAAGCAGAAGTTTTCCTCGAGTTTGGTGGGAACAAGTGTGGTGACAAGGTGCCGTCAATTAAGGGGGCTAATGCTAGCTATGGCTTTAAATAAAATCATTTTCGTAGTCTGAGCATCGGATTACGCCTGTGGACAAAATTTTGAGAAAAAAGAAAATTTGGAGTTTTTGGGGTTCTAGTAGTGAATCGTGTTAGTTTCAAAGCTTTTCAAGGGACTAAAAGACCAAAAAATAACGTAGTGAACTCACACACAAACCCTATCCTAAATCGTGCATGTTATAATTTCTGTAAGTCAAAAGAAGGTCCTCTCGTCTTCTTCATTCTCATTTATGTGAGAGGATACTCAGCGGCGCAAAAGCCAATTCAGCACAGCGACGTGACACGTTGTCGACAGCAAGAGATAGCGCTGCACAACTTCTGTTTTTGGTGACTCGAGCCAGAGAACGTAAGATTCGCAAAACCTGTCCTGCCTACGAGAATAAGTGTGTCATATCAAATCTAGAGGCAAGGTCTTGGAAAATAAGAGAGAAGTAAGGGATGGTAGTCGTAGAACTCTTCTCCATTCATATAATTTTTGTAGTTTCAGACTCCACAAGCAAATTGAATCTCTTGGATTGAAGAATTCCGATATATGATGTTTGGATACTCGAACGCCATAATGCTATCTCTCCAGCCAGCTTTTGTGACCTTTTGTCTCACAGTAGCTCGAAATACGAGCTGTTAAGAAAAAAGAGAGAATGCTTGTCAACGAGTTTTTCTACTATGATATACCTCGGCGCTCCCCTCAGGAAGGAGTGTGGAAACCGGCCGCATGAATATAACACATGGCCCAAGGTCCTGAATGAATCCAGCGACCGCGCAACCCTACGCTAACACTTCCGGCTCTTTATTTTATTCGACCACCGTTTTCTTTTGTTGAGAAGCGGACCTATAGTCAAAACTGAAAATCACCTCAGTTAAGATTGTCCAACATGCAGCGATCCGGCAGATCCAAATTATAATAGAAGCAACTGTCAAAAAAAATCATTCCTGAGAAAACGAAGGAAAGAAACTCACGCAAGCCATCATCATAAGAAGAACCAGCGAAGCAATCACGACGGTGTTATTGCGCCAGAAGGAGTGATGTAACTCGATCCATTTCTCCACTAGAGGAGCTGCACTGGATATCTACAAGTGACGCCATAAGTTTCAATTCTGTGACCGACGTCATGATTAACACGTTGGAACCGCGGATGTTTTACATTTTGTGGCCGCGTGGGACTTCAGTGGAATTTTGGGGAAATCTGTCAACAAACCAAAGTAATAGAAAGAAAAAAAAAACTACCAAAAAGACGGCCTCTTGAAAATTGCGCAAGAAAAACGGCACGGCTCAGATTTCCAAGGCTTGGGCCCCACCAACAATATCCCGCCAGACCCTCTCCCCTACTCTTCTGTTATCCAATCATTTTCTTCAGTTGGGTATACGCATGATACCAAGAAAACGAGGAGGTGGGCGCGGCGCATAAAACAGTCCCACATGCCCAGTTGGTGTAGCTCCAACGATTTTAATATTTTTCCTGCGGGTATTTAGCTCCATACAAGCCATGCTTTTCGGTATTTTTTGTTTGGGAATAGCTTGAGGAGCCGGTAGGGCATGAAACTCCTGACGCTCGCTTACTCGCCAAGGCATATGCGTAAACTCAGAGACTGTCAATCTAGCTGTTTGATCAGGAGCGAAGCACAAAAAATGAAATAGTATAGAACGAGGCAGATCTTCCGGTTGAGGTGATCGCTATCCTAAAACCCTAGATTGGAGAGAAAAATTAGGTAGGAAAATTGACGACTCTCCAAGCGTTACACGAATTCAGCTTGTTTGAAGCCACAATAGCACGGTCCGTTGCACAAGGATAACCACTGTCCAGTATGAGTAAAGTCTTCTAGCTCACTTCCACGGGAAGGAAAACTTATACGCTTAACACAACCATAATGTCTAAAAAGGTACCCGATCTTTCGTTTATATGACCAAAAGTCTTATGGAGATATTGAGTTATAAAGGACGGACAACTGAGCTGCTAGCCACACATTGGCAGTGAGTTGTAAAAAAGTGGTGCATACTTTGAGCAAACGAACCAGAGAAACAAGGAAAAACCAATTCAAAAAGCAGCTGTGGTGGCCTAGAAATTATGAACGATCTAATAGAAAAGCGGAAACGAAAACACAGAGCTGTGCCGCTGCAGAGCATTCCTCTTTTCATACTCTTGCTCAAACTATGAAAAACAGAAGGAAACACTGAAAGTCCTGGGCGACAGTACTAAAGAGGACCAAGAGGCCCTAATGAACCAGAATTGCTAGCGAGTGAGCAGCAAAATCCAACCAGCAGAGATGTTACCAATACGTGGGAAGTAGATGTCAGATGACGACGATCTTCTATTTTGGAATCATTCAAGGGAATAGAAGAGTATAATTCAGTTTTTTCTTCAATAAAACAGAACTTATTATGCAAGTAAGAAATTCGAAAAAATTAGACAGAGTGGGTAAATGAAAGAGTTAGTTTGACTTCCGTTCCGTAGATGTCCTTAGACGGAAGTTAGACTTGCCAATATCCTTTTCTGTAGCCTCAGTAAGGAATGTGGGTTGTTATAGGGAATGTGTATATCATTAAAATCCTCTACAAAACAACAACAATAAAACAAACAAGTACGAATTTATGACACAGAAAATCTACTCTGTTAACTCAGAATCGACCACTAACCCAATTTTAATTCCAACTTGTTTCCATAATGATTTGATTCATTCAAATGTTAAAAGTGGACAAATAATATTAGGACAAACCTGAACGCTGAATTCTGCATAGATTTTTCCATCTTTCATCACTTCAACATGGTGCGTACCATTTGGGAGGCCGACAAACGTCGTGCCATAATCATTAGTGCTCATCTGAAGTGAATGCGTCGCACCATCATCCGCGCGCAGCGCCAATGATGGGTCATCACCAACCAAACGAACGCCTTTCAATCTAAACAGCCACATTGACTAGCTACCAGTGAAATGGCTCCACGGAAGAGCTCACCGGCGGCACGGACGCGAGCGCGTACTGGTGACGTCACTTCGACTTCACACCGCGGCGAGAGATTGAGCACAGGGTCAAGCGTGCGTTGAGGAATCCTCGACATCCTCGACACGTCACAGGGGGGGGTCGTATTGGCCCGCTGGGAGGAAGAGATCGGGCCGATTGATGCAGTAGGATCATCACCGTCGGAGGACAAACATCAAGGATCGATCGACCAGGCCAGAGGATTTCCAATAACAATTGATTCCGTCCACACAAAATCTTCGTGATTTAGAGGTGTCCGCTTAGCAATTCTTAGTTACTTCAGTGTTTTATCACCACACAAGTCAAAGAATCCGAAATTCGCACGTTTCCAAGGATATTTTATCTTTCAAGTGGTCCTCGAATCAAAGAGGATATGTGAAAACACACTGCGCATCCCAAAAGGGCCCAGTGGCTTTGCGCGCGCATTCTCGGATTCATTGATAACGAATCTTAATTCAGGAAAAAAATCAAGAGGATTCTGAAAGGGGTTCATGTGAAATTACAGGGAGGAGTACACTATTCAACAAGAAACGCAGTCTTCAGCGTCAAATTCACAAGCATGTAACCTTTAAAGTTGAGATATGCTAAACAATTTTACATTCCTTGGAAGAAGTGAAAAGCACGAGGATTGCGAATCCGCTCCTAGTTCAGTATGTAATCGCTCCTGCAAGGAGCTATAGTCGTTGGGATAGTGCTAATGTAGCAAAAAGTACCTTTCGGCGGTACTCGGGCAAAAATCCTCAACGTGGCCATTTTTTAAATAGTGACGTATTTAGCAGTTTTAGCCACCCGTTGCAAGAGCAAATCTTTAGTTATGATGAATATTAACAATTCAGAGTGGATGAGTTTGGATGGACCTCTTCAATTTTTCAAAAATCCTCGACGTGGCATTTTTAAGTACTGAACGTATAAAGCTCTTTTAAAGCGCAATAGCGTTATAAGCGATTTGGTAGAGAAAATCTTCTAGTTTTGTATGCCATATTAACTTTTCGAATTTGACGAAAATGAAGCAAGTTGTTGCTTCGGAAAGTGTAAAAACTCGTGCTCATCTCGAATTTTCCTCGTTAATTGACCTAAATTTGTTATTTCTTATAACTTTTTGTATTTCAATACTGATTAGAAAAAGCTCTTCACAAAACTTCCAAATCTGCTTTCAGATTGAAAATTCGTCATATTTGAAGAAAGTTATAATCATTTGAATATTTGTTCAAATTTCAATAGTAAATAAGCTGCTCCACGGTCAACGCCAAAGTCCAGTCAACACACAGCTGGCGAAGGCGGTTAAAAAGCTTCTTTCAACTGAAGGGCTACGTGTAAATTGAACCATAATCTGTGTAGTATTAGAATTTGGTAAGTTTCGAAGGAAATAAATAAAGAAGAGATGTTGTCAACTGTTGCCATTTTTAGTGACTATTTGACGTCTTTTGCTCCGTTTCGCGTATGCTCGTTTGGTAGGACACATCAATAGATCATTCTTCGACTCATTCTTACTGTTAGCCTGTAATTGACACGATTTTTTGGTGGACACGAATGGGGCAGCAGGGTTTTTTTTATTCTAATGAAGTTTTTGGAGAATTAACACTCCATTTCATTGTCGGCTCTGAGAACGGGTCGTTTCATGGGCTTTCGGCTAGGGGGAGGGGGGGGGTCGTAATTTCACGAATTTTACCGATGGTTCGCTTGACCTGAATTGAGCTTGAGCAAGTTTGCGGAAATCTATTTCAACACGACTACGTTTTGATCACTTTTCTATCGGATTAATTAACTAGAAGCCGTGCAATAGTTTAATAGTCACGGGAGATAATGGGACATCTTGTAATCAAACTTGGATCTATTGCGCGCGCTCCTAAGGGTTTGCACACCACCAGAGCGTTGATTTCCTTTGTAATCACAAAAATAGAATTGCACCCATCCACAATATAATCACTTCGCTCCGGCACTACAGATTGCGCTGGTTGGTGTGATGCCAGGCTCCTTCTACTACTCAAGCGAAGTGGCAGCAATGCTGTCTGTCAAGTCTTCTCGTGGTACTTGCCGCAGCTGTGACGTCACCAGCACGCGCTCGCGTCCGCACCTCCGGTGAGCTTTTCTCTCCCACCCAATAAAATAGACCCAAACGTTTAGTAGACATTGGACTGCTTACCTTTCACTCATCATTGCAATTATGCTCTCTCGATTTTCTGCATATAAGTGGCCCGATCCTCGTTCCTCGTAACAGCATCCGGTCTGCACAAGTAATGCGTCCGGAGCCTTCGACAACGGAACCGTGTTGTTCCACTCAAACTCACCCAACACGTGGCCTTGGTTTTGTATTCCTTAGATTAGTCAAAGAAATGAAAGACATATCACTAAGACAGACTATTCTGGACTTCGAGAACGCTCAATGGTGGGTCCAGGAGGAATCCTAACCGAATTGGTTAGTTTTCATGATGAATTACAACGATGAAAAACTTTTCTTACCACTCTTTGGACAGATGTCTTCAGTTGCAGTGGACATTTGCGTGTGGAACAATTTGTACGTCTTCGCGAGACGATCCGCCACACCGGCGCTGGCTTGGACGTACCGCACCTAAAAGCAAAATGCAGATTCAACTTCTACCAGAGCTTCTCCTAGAATCAGTTACTGTGGAAAAAATGAGATGGTGTTTATATCAATTCATAGTTCTCGATGTTGATAAGTTGATAACTTCAACTGTATGGTGTCACACTTCTTGGAAAACTTTGCCGCAGTAATGATTTTTGAAGCTTTTGCGGTCAATCTAAGAAAAAAGGAAGATTGCTCATGGCCTCTTACATAACTGATAGAAAAAAGATAAAATCAACTTGTTAGGGGTCGACACACCCACCTTGATTCCTCCACTTCCGAAGAGCACAACATAATCGATCTGAGGTACTTCCTTCAGTATGTTATCAATTAATGATTGAAATGGTGCGATCGTAGCGTAGTCATGACACGCCAGCTGGAAAATCAACAACTTCAGAAACGTTAGCTAGGGTAATCCGAAGACGGTGTTATAAATAATATAAATGGCAGAAGTGCAAAGGAATTCCGTGAACACATTAAGAACATTCACTGAAGGCAGAGATGACTGAGTGGTGGGGTGTAGGTGTGTGCCCACAGCCTTGAAGGCCACGGGCTCGACCCTTGACAAGGCAAAAACCTGCTCATCAAAATTATGGTGCCGTTACCGGCGCTACACCGAGCTAATGGATACCGATCGGTTGGAAGACTAAGCTACATCAAAAATAATGCAAACTTTCCAATAAACAGTTACACAGCTAATGCCACTCGAAAGTGACCAAGAGATTCTTTGCCTGAGCTCTGTGGTCGAAATCTACCGAGAAGAATGATCTCGAAACTGAGCCACGGCAAAGCAAACTAAACTGGATCTCTGAATTAGTATTTTAGAGAGTCCTCGAGAGGATACTGAACTGAATACGAAGTGGGCAGAATCCCCCGCTTGTGAACACATAGAACACGAACGTAACTGTGGAATAAAAGAAGCTAAATTTGCATTGAGGTGGCACTAGCATCCCCAAATTCGGACGGGAAAGAGACGTCCCCTGAGTGTAATTGAACCTGGCCCTTTGATACACACAACTTCATGACGCCGCCAACCAGGACATATGTGACCGTCAGAGCAGCAAAAATTACGAGCAATATTCTCACACTTCCACTTGAAACTTTTTCTCATCTCCCAAGAAGTTTCTCTTCAATTTTCTAGCAAAACACAATGCTCATCATGCTTTTCCTTTGAATATCACAAGTACGATTAAAGACGGCGAGGGCGTGAACTCTTGAAAGTCATTAGGATCATTGGATAGGTGGGAATAAATCATCAAAAAGGCTCGACTGGAATATCGGTCATGACAGAACATCCCTTTGACAGAAAAAGCGGAGACACTTGAAAAAAACTGCAATAGGACGGAGGCGTATTAGATACAAAAAAGAGAAGGAGGAGAGTGGTGGAGTCACTCCTATCCATCGTCAAAGCTACTCCGCTGAACGTTTAAACGAAAAAAAGCACCTGTGTGAACGGTATTTCCGGCATGAATATTATGGTGGACTCGCTGATGACTTTCTGGACACCTTCAGCATCTGGCGTTTCGCACCATTTTGACATCATCTCGTAAACAAGAACCTCTGTTCGCTGAAATCAATTGCTAGACCAAAACTTTCCCAAAATTCCAAATCAAATCAATGAATTAAGATGAAAAAAATATTTTTTCTGAAATGAGAAAAGAGTGCATTAAGAAAAGGCACATCCGATCACAAAGCAAGTAACGAAAAATGAAGCAAACCATGACTGGCGTTTAACAATAGAACAAAAAAAAACTTTCACGAGATGCACCAAATTAAGCACAGCCAAAAATTAACCCATAACGGACGGCCAGTGTATTTCGCACGCCGCCACCCAGGGTAGGGTTTATGTAGGCTTATGCGAACAGCAGGGTTAAGACGGGGCTAAAGTAGGTGTCGTGTCTCATCATCCAAAAGAAGAGATTTCCGTTGACGACAAGTTCGTAACCCGCCTTTCCGCTCTAAAACTAGGGTGCAAAGAATGAATGGAAGCTGTAGGTGACATTATCGAAAAATGCGAAACAACAACCCCGAGCAAGGATGTGGCTATATTTAGGGGAAGGGGTCTCGGGACGTGCGAACCATGGGTAAGCCACCCATCAAATAGTAAACTTATGTAAATTAAGACAAAATGTATGTAAAATTTATTGTAGGTTTGTCAAATCCAGCCGTCCAGGTCCTGGGAAGATATGTTATTCCACATTGCTGAGAGTATATATGGGTATATTAAGATTGCTAGAAACATTCAAAAACAAAAGAAATAGTCGTGCGCCACCGTTGTGGTAAAAAAATTATACTGAATGTATACGCAAACTGAGCGAACGCTTCTCTACAGCCATAACCAACGTGTAAGGCGGTTCTCCGCTGCCCATGCGGTATAACTTCAGAAGCGGATTTTTGGTCGGCACTGAGAATAGACAATGTTTCCCTTCCAAAACTGGTATCGAAGCACTGAAAACTGAGAATATTGAAAGCTGTCCAATTTTTTTGTACAGCTCGGGAGAACTGTGAAACGCAAATAGCCTAACAAGTAATATGTATACAGGGAAGAGGGGGGGGGGCAAAAAAAGCAGACACACCCCTGTGCATCTAAAACTCATTTCGTTACACTTTGCCAAATCTCAAAACACCCAAAAACTACATAGCGTGTCTGAACATCATCCCGAACGAATCAGAAGATGTTTCCATGGGAACGTGGCGCACAGGACGAGCTCAACGAGGTCGTCGACGGACCATGACGACGTCAACTGGAAGGCTGGTCAAAGCGAAACTTGAACAGTCATGACTGTCTTGAGAGCTATTCACAAGTTAACCCATTGAAGAAATTATTTAGCAGCTTCGAGAAATTACGATAAAATTTCTGTGC